>PVKS010000977.1:0-159598 GCA_004027875.1 Aplodontia rufa
TATTAACTACCTATTATATATTATTTATAGAAATACACTTACCAAATTATTTGTATAATTATAAAAAACTATATTATATAATTCATAATAGATATATAAATGTACATTACAATCACAATTATAGATTATATTATATAAGTATGTACTTATTCAACACATTTTTAATATATGTCAATCATAGTTCTAAGTACTTGGACTATAATTGACTTACGAAGTCTGAAGTTTAGTGGGCCAGAGACCAGAAGAAAAATCATAACAATGAGTACAAAAGCACAAAGCTGTATAAATACTCTATAGGAAAATGGAAAGGTTAAGGAGAGATTGTAGCAAGAGGATCTGAATTAGATAGGGCAGCTGTGGTGGGGGAAGCCAGGGCCATTACTAAAGACTTCTGAGAGAGGAACGAGTAAGTGAAGAATTGGGTACTGAGTATTTCCATCCTAGAGATTTGACATTTGCTCCTTCTTCTCCCTGAAATGCTTGACTTGATAAGGTGCTCAATTGAAATGCCTGTGCACTCATACATTGTATCTAGGTGGAAAGGATGTTAGCAAATGTCAGGAACTGGGTTCTATAATAAGAGTAGAAGGATAAAGATAACAGAACAACCTGTCCGAATCAAAGCTCAGTTGCAAAGATAATGGTATAATAAGAACATGGACAAGAATGCCCTGGAAAGAGAAGGCAGAACAACTAAGGCATCATGAAGGAGATCCTGTTGAGCTAAGTATTGAAGTATGAGTCGATCATTAGATACAAAAGTGGGAATTCTTTCTTTTCCAAAAAGAAAGAATAGTGTAAGTAAAGGTACAGAAACAGCATATATAACCCTGGAGACATCTGTTAGAGAAGGGTTAATTGTTAGGCTTTGGCTGGACTGTAAAAGATCTTATAAATACTGCCAAGAAATTTATACTTTTTGTGCATAACAGAGGGCAGATGTGGGAGGTTTTAGGTAGAAGCAAGATATTTGCAGGTAGCTGTGGTGTTAGAGAATGCTGGCACATTGATAATATTCCAAATGTGACAAGATGAGGTTTTCAACTCATTTTCAGTCAATAACAGTGAGTTTGGAGAGGAAGGGTCAAACTTGAGAATGGGTTTGGGATGGTTTAAGATCCCTGGTCATGCAATGAATATAAATAATGCATACATATCTCATGGTGATCCAGAGCCCTCGAAATACTTGTATAATCTGGTAGCGTATCATCTGTCTGCACATTATCAAATACAAAAAGAGGGACAGATAATAGATCTATCATCTATCCAAAATGACCAAATGAAATCACCATAGTAGTGCACTGAGCCATCTACACAACCTGTGCAAATATCCTGTTGTGACTCATCACCCAGTGAAAAGATCATCAAACACCTACCCTACCAATAGGAGTGCCAATAGTGTCTTGTTGTTGCAAAAGGGTCCTCTTGTTACAATTTCTTCTTAAACTACATTTTCTTCGAGAATACTTATACAGCTTTTGAAAATGTAAATGCTTATACAATTTTTATTCATTGTTATGACATTTTTTTTCTTGTATGTCTGGCCCACTAAACTTTAGACTTTATAAACCTTTTATAGTCTCAGTACTAAGACATATGCTTTACCCATAATAAAAATTGATTGAGCAACTAGATGTCTATATGTATACTGCGTTATAAAAATTATTGTATATGTGAAAGAAAACATATTAAAAAAAAGTAAAGCTGTAAAAAGCTTTCCTGAAGGTGAACAACTTTTTTTGTCCATGATTTGAAAATACACTGTTATTTGTAATCCTTTAGTTAGACACCTCAGGTCCTGTCATTTTCTTTGAGTAATCTAGGCATTTGGAGTAAGATTGCTATTCATTTCTATGTGTTTATTTGTACATTTATAAGCACTATCATGATATATAGACTCATTTGCCACAGATGCTCATCTGCATTGAGCAAAGATCTCCTGCCAAAATATAGAGAAGCATTTAAAGCCATCCCCAAGTGACCTTTTCTGCAAAAAGTTATCATGGAAACAAGGGTAGGTCTTAACAACATTGCCAAGTGCTGTTCAGATTTAAATTAGAAGTATTGAATACCTCCATTGGCACACAATGTACCAGGCCTTGTAGAAACCAGGATGGTTAAGAAGGACCCCTGTTGTCAATGGATTACAGTGAGCAGTGAGCAGAGAAGCTAACTTGCATGCAAGGGCTTTGTTTATTGTGGCAAGTGCTCTAGGATGACTTTCAAAGCCAGGGAGACAATATGCAAAAGTGAATGAATATACGTATTGTGTTTGGGAACTGATGAGAGATTAAACAAAGAGGCAATATAGCATATGCTCTGCATTTACAAACTCTGTAATTGTGGTTAATTTACTTAACTCTTCCTGTGCCTCAGTTTCTCCATTTTAATGGAATAGTTATTCTGTTACCTCTTAATTTGTAAGGAATCTGTGAGATGATGCATATGCAAGACAGTTTATAAGCAAAGTTACATATTACTGTTGGTTGCCAAGAATACTAAAGTTGAGAACAGAAAGAGTTTTCCTTTCTCTCAAATCACTTTCTGAGGGCTGGGGGTGTGGCTAGCTTAGTGATAAGAGCACTTGTCTAGCGTGCTCAAGGCCCTGGGTTGGATCCTCAGGACTGCATTAACAAAATAAATAAATAAATAAATAAATAAAGCCAAATCACTTTCTGCACGTTGCCATTTTGGCTACTCACACCCTTGAAATAACTTATTCCTTTGAGAAAATGACAGACAGCGGCGGAGTTGCAGAAGAGGACAGATAGGACGATGGGCTTAATGAGTCTGATTCACCATTGGCAAGCCCACTTCAGGAGGCTCTTTCCTAATGGGTAACATTGACTGAGACCTGAGGAATGAGGAGATCATGATAAATATCCATGGAATTTTACAAGTATCTCTTCTTCCAGCCCTCCTCAAACCGATGTCCATGGAAGTGATGGCTCTGAGATGGGGCACTGTGGTGAGCATTGCAGGGTATTAAATCATTCTCCACTAGCGTGGCTGTGCTTCCTCAAGCTGTGTCTAACTTCCTTCCAGGGAGTCTGTAGGGTCTACAGAAAGGGACCTTCAGATGGCCCAGTGCGTCCAGCTAAAGCAGACATTATTTGAGAATATTTTGGAAGTTGCACTGAAGTTGCTGCTTTACAGAAATGGGAAAAAAAATATTGGCATTTCTAAGCTCAGAACTATTTTTTAACAAGTTAGAAAATGCTGAAAAACAGGTAGAACCGTTTTCTCAAGAGATTGCAGTGTAGTTAGAATGTACACTATTTTTTCCCTCTGTGTATTTCGGTAAAATATGTGCACTGAAATTTCAGGGCAATTCCTAATGCAGAAATAATACAAAATATGGCAGATTTATAAGGTAGGCAATTTTTATTTATTTGCTAATGTGGATTCCCTTAAGAGCTCAAATGTTCTGCTCATTACTTATGGCTTCTCCTTGAAAAGACTTACCTGTAAGGTCTCAGCAGCATAAAACTTCAGACTGCACAGTTGTCTGAATTGAGCATCAGCAATAATTCTCTTTTGTCACCAACTCAGGGTGGTTTGGAATCTACTATTGCTTTACCTGTTTGATAATTAATAATTCATAGCTAAAGTGCCAATGCATGCAAATTAGCATGACTGTCAGCTTAGAGCCTTCTCTCTGTTATCTTTCTGATGATTTTGAAGTCTGAAAAAAATGGGAAGAAAGAATTAAGTGTCTGAATTTTCCCCTTCAAAGACGTATCTCCTTTAGTTTTTGGAATTCTGCTCAATCTGTTCCATGAATCTTTCTTTCAAAGAGGAATTAAGCATGCACCCATGGCAGCCTCTGTGCCAGACTCCAAAGAAATAGAGATATGTGTGCTTTCTGCTTGACCTCAAGCATATCATTCTCTTGGGAAAGAGACAGTCATAAGACCATCGGCTATAATTCCACATGCTCAGTCCCCTTCCTGAAGCAGATTTGGACAAGACGCAGATGGAGAGATGGTTTGGGGATGTGAGTAGAGGTTAGAAAAAACAACAGAGTGAAGGTGATGTTTGAATGCTTCTTGAAAGGTGTCAGACTTTTATAGGAAAGGATCAAGATAGGAGGAGAAGGAGCAAAGTTATGGAAGTCCTGTGCTCTTCACACATTGCAGGGAGAGAGCCATGGTCTGCAGTGTGCTGTGTTAGAGGGAGCTCTGCTTGGAGTGTATTTGGGGTTAGACTGCAGTGAGCTTTGGTTATGGAGAGGAGTCTGTGGGTAGCACCTGGTTGGTCATGGTGAGCTAAAGAAGAACATAGAGGAGCAATTTGGTTAGATTATTGCCTGAAAAAAACATTCTGGCCACATGTAAGGGATAGATTAGAGGGACCAAAAATGCAGAGACTAAGTAGAAGTTTCCAGGTTGCAGACTATTGCAGGTATCCATGTGAAACTCAATGAGAAATGCAACCAGAACAATGCTGATATGAAGTAAAAGTTGAGAAAGAATGTAGGTATTCTCCTATAATGAGCTTTGAGTTGAACTGACAATCAAGCCTAGAAGTGGGCAAGGTAGGTAGTAAGATCAGAGATTGCATTAAGTTCTACAGTGTTAAAGATACACAAGAGAGGAAAATGATTATTTGTTTAGGATGTTATTGTTGCTGTCATCATCATCATCATCATCCCTGCTATTTCAGCAGCTAACACTTACCAAGTGCCTACTTTATATTGGGCACCCTACTTAGCCGTTATTTAATTTAAACCTCACAGCAAGGCGAGTTTAGCTGCTACTATCATGTGTGGTTCACAGGTAAGGACAACAAAACTCAAAGATGTAAAGGAGAGTTGCTGCTTAAGATCGCAAAGCAGATGAGAAGCTAAAATTTAAACCTTGGTGTATCTGGGCCCAGAGCCTGGCCCTAACCACTAGGATACCATGCAAAATTAAAAATGCATTTTATAGCACAAGAAGTTCCCAACTTATTATGGTTCTACTTACAATGTTTATACTTTTTTTGCAATGATGCGAAAGGATTTCTTGTTCACTAGCAACAGTACAATTTTGATGTTTGGATCTTTCTCCAGGCTAGTGTTCTGCAGTATAGAACTCTCTCTCTATGCTGGACAGTGGCAGTGAGCCACAGCTCTCAGTCAGAACACGAAGGAAAACAACCAATGCTCTACAATGTACTGGGTTCCTGAACTATGATGTTTGGTAGGTTAGGTGTATTAAGTACATTTTGGACTTAGGATACTTTCAACTCACAATGTTTTCACTGGGACATGACCCCATCGTAAGTTGTGCAATCTCATGATGACAACAGTATTGGGGACATTGATGCTTGCTGGTTGAGTCCAGGGAGAAAGCAAGTAACTCTGATTGAAGAAGTCAGAAAATTTCATTGAGTTTTTAAAGATGTGTTTTCAGAGATAGGTAAGAATTTTAAGGTTAAGAAACCAGAAGAAGGGGCTGGAGCGGTGGCTTGACGGTTACAGCGCTTGCCTGGCATGCACGAGTATGTGAGTTCAAACCCCAGCACCATGAACACAACGAGGTCTTGGAGCAATGAAAGCAACATGAAAAACTAAATATAATAAAAATTGCTTCTCTTTCTCTCTCTCACTATCCCTTTGTCTTTAAAAAAAAAAATCAAAAGGAAATAATTCCAGAATATACCATTATTGCGCAAGTTCAAGGAATTTGAAAGGATCTGGAATGGTCAGGTAATGTTAACTAACTCAGTGTGTCTGTTTTTGGATGAGAGCTTGGAAAATGTCTCTGTGATTGCCTACCCATTTTACTAGTGATCCCAGTAAAGGGAAGGAGCATATGGATAGACTGGACAATTGGAAAATGTTTTATCTTTCCTTTGATTTTGCCTTTAAGTCCACAAGTAGTAATGCCCATGTCTTTAGTTCCTCTGTGCCTTTCACTTCCACACACAAGAACCCACCTCCTGTATCAGCAGAATGTAATACTGAGCTTTGTGTACCAGGAGTGCACTGTAAATGTTGTCATTGGTCACAGATTTAGTAAATCTAACAACCTGAAATTTATTGTGACCAATATTCACCATGAAAACATACCACGCACATATTTATTGGCTAACACCTCCTTTTAAGTACAAAGAATAATTCTCAAGTATTTCTTCTCATTTCTTTACAGTTCCTCCCCAGATCATGAACATATCCTCAGATATTACTGTAAATGAAGGAAGCAGTGTGACCCTGCTGTGTCTTGCTATTGGCAGACCAGAGCCAACCGTGACATGGAGACACCTGTCCGTCAAGGGTAAGGTATTCATGTATGGAAAGTAATCAGAGTTACTGTGTTTAAGCTTTTCACATGCAACAGAACTCCAGGGATCAGAAAACAGCACTGTATCTGTAATATAGCAATGTAAAATCAGATAAGAAATGTCTATCAGTTGCTAAGTATTCAATTCCAAAAGAAATTATACAGGAAATTTACTGAATTATTTTCTCACAGCTTTTTATGATTTTAAAGGCTTTTATTTTCCAAACCATAAAGAACAGAGTTTCATAAGAATTATTTCCCATGAAGATGCTAATTTCTCAGTTGGAGGGGGTATATCCTTCTTCCAGTAGGGTAATAGGGTGATATAATGGCATTGGGAATGTTGGCATTATTGAGCATCCAAGAGAAAAAGGATCTCCTGATTCAGAACTTTGGAGACATTTATAAACAGTCCACCTCAAGTGGACAAGGACAATAAAAATGGGTAAGTGTGCCTAAGTAGGACTCTGCTGTTCACTCAGTAATTGTATTAAGATATTAGTCATGATAATCCCCAATGTAGTAGGAAGGAACAAAAGGGACTTTGGGCTTTATCTAACCCTTGGAAACTATACTCACTCCACATTGAACTTGAAGAGATGGGTGCAAATCCACTTGATATATTTACACTATTACTGGAAGCTATTATTAATTCTAGAAATTATACCAGAAGCAAGTACTCCCGTAGGCATTAGAAAGTCCAAACATGAAACTCAGTGAATAGGAAAATGTGTGAAGTGTACCTTGTGTGTGATGTAAAAATGTAGATCTAAAATAAAACACAGGAGTAAATCTTAGTAACCTTGAGAAAGACATAGATCTGCTAGGACACAATAAACCCCAACTAGGGCTGGAGCAATGGCTCAGTGGTTTCAGCGCTTGCCTGGTAAGCACTAGAACCCAGGTTCAAACCCCAGCACCATGTATACAACTAAGTGCTGGAGCAACTAAAGCCATGTGAAAAAACTAAATAAAGTTCTTTCTCTCTTTCTCTGTCTCTCTCACTGTCCTTCTCTCTTTAAAAAAAAAAAAAACCAACTATAGATGAAAAAAGATAAATCTGTATTAGTTTTCTGTGGCTACCATACTAACTTATCAAAAATTGTGTGACTTAAAGAGCAGAAATTTATTTCCTCACATTTCAGGAGGCTGGACATTCAAGATCAGGTGCTGACAGATTTGGTTCCATTTCATAGGTATGAGGGAGAATCTCTTGCATGCCTTTATTTCTGACATCTGGTGATTACTGGAAATCTTTGGCATTTCTTGATTTGTAGTGGAGTCACTCTGATCTCTACCTTCATCTTTCCATTGCATTCCCTCTGTGTATGACAAATTTCCCTTTGTGTAAGGAAACAGCAAAGGGACATATTGTATTAGGGTCTACATTAATGACCTTACTTTAACTCGATTATTTCTGTAAAGAACATATTTCCAAAAAGGCGACATTCTGAGGTCCTGGGAATTAGAACTTCAAAGTATTTTTTTTTGAGGAGGCTACAATTCAACTCATAATGGACCATCAAAATTAAAAACACTATTTGTAGAATTAGAAAAAAGGATAATGATACTGGTGTAAATTCAGGCAGAGATGTTTATTGGGATTGCTGCTCTCGGGCCAATTTCACCTGCGCCACCATGATGAGGGTGGGCATGGGAAGCAGCAGCTGGCCAGAATGGCAGGCAGGGAAAATGGCGCAGGACCTTCGCCAGGCAGCTGGTTTTGCTGACTAACTGGAAGTTCATGATGGGGTTGGTCCTTCAGAGACTGGTTGGTGGATCAATCAATCCATTGGGGCTTGTCCGCCAGCATCCCAATTGGCTGTTATTTTCGCGGGCAAGTTGCCCTTTACCCTGCCCCTTAGCCAGCAGGCATGGCCTCAGTGTCTTGGCTGAAGCTACGACCCCAGCCAGCGTCCATGCTGCTGTGAAGTGTGGGCTAGCTGAAGCCACACTCCCAGCAGGCCTAACACTATTAAGAATAAATGAAAAGTTGAGCCATGGTCTGGGAGAAGATATTAGTTGTACATACGTCTGACAAAATTTTCATCTAGGACTGGAGTGATGGCTTGGTGGTATGGCACTTGCCTGGCATGTGCAAGGATGTGGATTCCAACCCCAGCACCACATATACAACAAAGTGTTGGAGCAACAAAACCACATGAAAAATTAAATAAATAGATTCTCTCTCTTTCACACACACACACAGTCCTTCTCTCTCTTAAAAAAAATTGCATCTAGTGTGTATGAAGAATCCTTGCAACACAATTCTTACAGCCCACCACAAAACGAACAAAAAAAATTTGAATAGACAATTCCAAAAGAAGATCTGTGGATATCAAATAAGCACAGGTGAACTTATTTAACATCATTAGCATTGAAATGAAAATTAAACCAAAGTAAGATACCACTACACAACCACTGGAAAGACCCAAACTAAAAAGACTGATAATAACAAGTATTGGTGAAGACATGGAATTACTGAAGCTCAGTCAGTCTGCAAAATGGTGTAAGCACTATGAAAACTATTTAGCATTTTGTTATAAAATTAAACACACATTTAGATATGATTTGGCAATTCAACTCCTAGATAGCAACTCAAAATGCATGAAAACATACATTCACAAATATGCAATGTACACGATGTTCTTAGAAGCTCAGTTCTTAATGTCCTCAAACTAGAAATAACCCAAAATTGGAGTATATTCAAGCAATAGATCACTCCTCAGTAATTAGAAGAAACAAACCAAGATATACATTTAAAAAAATGGCTAAGGAAAAGAAGCTAAGCATAAACACCTGCATACTGCATGATTTCATTTACAGGAATTCTGGAACAGGCAAAGCGAGCCTATTAGTGATGCCAATAACGAAACTGAGGCAAGCTTAGCAGATAGATTTTATTTTAAGGAAATAATAGAAGGCAGAGCGTAGGAAACAGAGTTACAGGGAGCAGGACGGACTTTGCCAGAGTGGGAGAAGGAGGTCTCAGAGCAATGGGCCTGAGGAGCTGGTGTGATTCCCTCTTCTCATATTCTCTCAATTGTCTCTCTTCCCCCATACTTAGAAAATAGAGCTCAAGTCCTGGTCTTTGATCTGTGCCCACAAGCTCTTTAACAGCAGGTCTGTTTGTGTCCTTGGAACCTTCATTAAGGAGTGTAGCACCTTTGTTACCAGGGAGTGGGATGTCAAGTTAACGCCACAGCTTATCTGCAGCAGGGAGGCCCTGATCTTTTCCTCTTAAAGAAAAAGGACCTATTTCCTTTATATCAACCACCAAATCCCGACTACACTGACTGCCTGGCTTTTTCCCCTGGCTCATAATGACAGATTTTATGTCATTACACCCCCTCAGTGGTTGCTGAGGGTAGGACTTTGAGGAGAATAGACAGAAAAGGAGTACAAGGAATTTGGGGGGTGTTGGAAAAGTTCTATATCTTGGTTCCATTGGTGTTAAAATTAGATCAAACCAATAAAACTTCAGTAAAACAGTAAAAATAACGCCATTATACTGGGTGTAAATTAAATTTCAATATATTGTGAAATGTAAATATAGAATGACTTGAATTTCTTCCCTTAATTTGGAATGTCAGTTATTTCAGTGGCACCTAATAGGGGGCTGGATTTATTACTAGTAGTATCACTTAGGCATTTGCTGTTTTCTTCTACATAAACTCAGGACTTGTATTTTTCCCAGGTCTTATTATTAGGCAAAGATAATGCTAATAAATCTTAACAATCTCAGTATAAAGACTTCAGATATTTAAACCCAAAATGTCAGTATTATGAAGTAATATTAACAAAAATTTTAAAATATACACGAGGGACATCACAAAGCTCACCTTTACTGCAAACACAGCAATAGTGTATGGTCCCAAAGATAAGGGCCCTGGGGAATTTTGCCTAAAGTCAGTGAGAATTTTAAATTTATGTTATTTACAAAAATGTCCAACCATCAGAACAATTTTTATGTATTTGGTAAAGTCAAATATATTTATAAATGCTTGAAATCCCAGAATGCACTTATTTGATCCTAAATACACAGTTCTCTAAGCCTAGAAATATTTAAAAAGGCATTTGAATTTTGTGTAAGTCTTTCAAAGCAATTCTTTCTAATGGTACACTGGTAAGATTTCCTTGTAAAAGAAAGGAGATTCATTCATGTTCCCAACCTTTTATATAGTGTAATAATTGCAATTCGACCTCAAAAGAAGCACAGCAAATTCTAAATTTAAATGATCCTCTGCTCTTTAAATCTCAGGGCTGGCTGTGCTCCACTCAGCCATCCAGGCCTTCACTTCCTGGTCTTTCATTTCTACTATTGTCTTTCCCTTCCCTGCTCTCAATGACATTTAAACATTTCCACTCAAAGAATTGTTTCCAAAGTTTGAATGGCTCTGGAACCTGGAGAGTTTGCAAATTTAAAATTTACATCTACCAGGTGGCTACCAATATTTATTTTTTAGAAGGATGCTCCATCTGTTTGGACTTAGGGAGTTGTTTCAAAGGTTTAGAGGACCATCCAGTAAAACTTGAACATCAAACAGCATATTTAGAAAAAGGCTCTAGTTAATTCTGCGTGGAAGAATAAGAAATAAAGATTGCAATGACATTTCCTTTGAAATTCCACTAGGATTACATGGAAGGGATTATCTCACTGGACAACTATTGCTGTGGGGGGGGGTTTGAAATGAGGTGGGATTCTCTGCTCCCCCTGGCCAATGGAGTTTGGGCCAACTACAGATTCCAGCAGCCAAAATAGCCCTCTTCTAGTGTTTGCAGCTATTCCCAGTTGAAACTTGGAAATTTGGGCTGGCTGCAGGTTTCTAAAGTTGAAATAGTGTTAGCAGCTCTCCAGCTAAAAGCTGGGTATTACACCTCTTGGTGTGGTGGAATTCACCCCAGAAATTCAGTGTTGATCTTCTGGGTTCTTGTTTCATGAATTTGAAGAATAAAATCTATAGACAACCACGGAAGGAGGATTAAAGAGGGGTAGAATTTATTTAAGGAGGCAGAGCAGACACTCTGCAAGGCAGAGGGGTACCTGGAAGCAAGACTCTATCTAATGGAGGTTAGGCCAGGGGTTATGTTGATTTGGGGTATGAGCATAATTAACATTCATGCAAAGCAGGCATTGAGAAATGCATCTACATCATTGGTTGAAATCTATGCAAAATAGGCAAGGAAACTAAACACCTAAGTCATTGGTTAAAAGCTATGCAAAACAGGTAGCAATTCTTTCCAAGTTCCTATCTGTTTCCAACCCCACTTCTTAGTTTAACCCCCTCTGCCACAAAGAAGTAGCTCCCACAGGTGAAACTCATGGTCATTTTAATATGATGGCCCTGAACATACCTGTTAATGGCTCTCTGCTGGCTAGCTTCTAGGTGTAGTGGTTGAATGGGGCCCATGATTCTGACTACCTAGCCATTTTACTATCTTTCCTAAATTGTCTCACTGTGTTCTCAAAATGTATTAGCATTTTGGGAAACATATGGCTTAAATTTAGAGATCCATATAATGGGAATAAATTTTTACATTTAGGGAAACAAAAACATTTTAAACAATCCATGATTGAAAATTAACAACAATGTTCACATTTACAGTTTCAAATGAGTCTAAGTATGTGATACCAATCCCTAGAAATTATAGAAAGAGATAAAAAATAAATCCATTATCACACTAGAAAATATAAGCTTTTGAGTCCAAAACCATGATGAATATAATAAATATCCAATGTAGATAAATATAATGAAGGAAATAATGCACCTCAAAAAATAGCAATATGTTCTCCAAATGATAAATGGTTGAGGGAACCGGTATATGTTTAAAACTGGTTGGGGATGGGGGCAGGCAAAGAATGAAGCCCTGGTAGCATTTACCAGTTCTCACAGTACCAGTATTCCCACCCTGGCCACTATCCTGAGAGCCCCTTTGAAGTAACTTTGCTTTTCAAGTTTATTTTCTTATAATAACAAACAACAAAAATAAGTCTTTCTTACAAAAGTAATGAAGAATCTCAAAGATTCCAGATGTGGATCTAAGGGCCTTCCAGCTTCTCTGATCTCTAGATTGAGTAGGCAGCTGGAAACTTCCTGACATTGTTTCCTTTGCAATATTGAAATAAGACAGGATTCTCAGAAATGGCATTCCTAGAGGACATCTACCTCACTTTTGAGGACAACTAGAAATTTTACAGAATCATGGTGAAGAGTTGTGTACATCTCAAAAAAAAGTGCTCTGTAAATATGTTTTTGATTTTTGGTATTGACATGCAAACCACTGAGCATTTGATCATGCATTTATTCTTTATCTTTAAATATAAAAAGCTCTATTATTTTTTTTCAATATTTGATAATGACCTTTTGAAAAACATATTCATAGGGATTTGCTACAGAATGTGGCATTTGCTTAAAAGCCTTGCACACCTAGCAGTCTCTACCAAATGACCAAAAGCTCAAGAGATAAAGGCAATAATAGAGACTTGGGATGCTGCCTCAAAGGAATTTCCACAAGATAGGGTAGGCAGTTCTCAAAACAGGCATGTGGCTGGGCTGGTCAGTGGCTGGAGTTTTTGGGATATATTATGAATCTGCCCAGTTTCAAGAATTATTTTATGTTCCCTTCCTGAACAGGAAAAAGGGAACCAGACCAGTGTAAATTGGGAGGCTGGCTCTTCTGAGCACTCAAGTAATGTGAAAACAAACATGCAGAATGCGAGTGGTGGAGGAGACAGGAGAGGCTGTCATCCTTCTAAGGAAGGCTGCTTTCTTTTCCTCTTGCAATGCCACAGTGATCCACTCTAATGTCTTGCACACCTGTCCCATTCCCAATGCCATATTTGGGAAGGCCAGATGTTTGGGGAACATAATAAAATCTTCTTTTCTGTCCCCCCTCCACTGAGATTTTAAGATGACAGCCATTCACCTTTGAGTGAGTTGCTCATACAATCTACTCATACACAGTGATACCTTGGGGAGCAAGTGAATGAATTATTTCACAGAAGTGAATTTTCTAGGTAACCGAAGCTGATGCCTGCATGCATTGACTTGAATCACTTTTAACGGAAGCACTTTAAAAATGTGCCATATCTTTGTCCCTTTCCTCTGATCTGGTGAATGCCATTTAACCTCATTCTTATAATGTAACATTAACATTATACACATCAATTTGCCTCAGCATTTTGAGACTGAGATGACTAGGAATACAACCATCAGAAACTATTTAAATTCTCATGCCTGCCTTTTAAAGTTCCTCTATTTTTCCTAACTTCCTTCCAATTAGGCTATTAACCCATTTTGTCCTATAACCCCAGATGTGGAGTACCTATAGAAATGTAAATATCCTATATGTTATATAATTATATTAATTATTTTTGTTATGCAGTATAGTATGTATCACATATATTATTATATACTGCATCTATTACATTATGTTAATTATATATTTATTATTATATGTAATATAATACAATAATATATAATTTTATTATATCATACTATACTTATGAAATATAATTATATATTAATTATAACCATATAAAATAATTATGTGATATTAATCCAAATATTAATAATATACTAGCCTGTATAAACTCTTGATTTCCAACCTATTTTAATGCACTATGTCAATTTCATTGAAATATTTGCAGAACTGAAAACTTGTGACTTAGTGAGTTGTTTCTTCCTAAAGTCAGTGTACCTGTATTTTTCCAAAGTCACATTTTTTCCTGATTATTTGCTCCTAATTTATCATGATAAAGAATCCATATGACTAAATTGATTAATCCTGGATAAGAACTAGTGATGTGAGAGGACCCCTGAGGAAAGGGCATCAGCTCTCATGAATGATGAATGGTGCTGATGACAACTGTCAGGGGAAGTAATAGCTGGCATTGTTTTTAATATGTATGATTACTAGATGACTTCCATGGGAGTGAAGAGCTATTACCAGCAAGAGAATCCTGATCTGTTTGGCCAATTCTATCTTCTATTACTTACTCTGCCAAGTGTTAAGGTTAAGAAACATATAGATCCATGACTGTTCATTCTATAGCTTTTGTTAGTCTAGAAATTCACAAGAAAAAGTTTTATATGGCCAAACCCTTGCCACTCCAAATAAAGGAAGCATTAACCTGCATGTGTGTTTAGGTGAAATCCCCTCAGACTAATAGTGTTAGATTACAGGTTGAACGTGGATTTCAAAGTCTTATGGACCTGAGTTTGAAATCCAGGCTGAGCTGTAACATGTTGAATGACTTTAGAAAATCACTTCATCTCCATTGTCCTCAATTCTTCGGACTGCAAAATGGAACTCTGTGACAACTTTATCAGATTATTTTAGAGATGAAAATAGAAAATGAATAACAGTGTTTAATGCAAATTAAATGCATTGAGTACAAATTGAATGCATTCCTTCTAAATTACAGTTGTGCCATGTTTTTCTTCAAATGTATTCTCGGAAACACTGGTTGTGATGGTATTATGATTAATGCTTATACTGCCTGCCAAGCCCTGTTCTGTACATTCTGTGTTTAACTCACTTAATGGTTCATCAGCTTTGAGAGAAAAGTGCTAATATCTACTATTATTCTACCTCTGGCTTCAAGTCTTATTCCTTGATACTTCTGGATCATTCATTCAGTGATTCAATGCTTCTTTGGTCTGCCTAAAATTCAGAGTAACAGAGCTCTTTTATTTGTGACATCCACATTCGAAAACTACCCAGGGTGCTTCATTGGGTGAGTGGTTAAACAAGCTATGATGCAAGCTATTCTACACCATGGAATACTCTGAATCAATAAAAAAGAAATGAACTGTTAATGTGTTCAACAACTTGGATGGACTTGCAGGGCATTATGCTGAATAGAAAAAGTTGATCTCAACTGAAATTTGGTAGTCTCAGATGGTATGATTCCACTTCCACAGCATTTGTGAAATGGAAAAATTATAATAGACCTTTGAGTGGCTTGGGTTAGATCAGGGGAAGGAGAAGCCAACCAGGATGGAGGTGTTTTGGTTGTAGAACAGCAAAATATCTTGATTGCTGTGATATGTGTGAATCTACATATGTGATGAAATGTCATAGGCCTATGCACAAATGAACGAAAAAAGAGTACGTACAAAAACTGGTTAAATCCAAATGAGCTCCATAGGGAGGTTATAGTGTGTATGTATGTATGCACATGTGAATATATGTTCAATCACATAAAAGCTATTGGAGGAGCTGATGATTACATAGTACCTGCTTACTATTTTTACAGCTTGTAATAAATCACAGATTATTTCAAAATAATACAACTACAAAAATAGGAATAAGTAAAACCTGTGTTTCCCATTAATATCCTATTCATATGTATGCTTCTACATAAATTTGCGATACACAATATAATACATAACAAATTTGTAGTTTTATATTTTTTCACATGCATCATCTCAAATAAATTTACAGCAGCTCTCTAAAATAAGTCAGAGAAGGAATAGTCTGCCTGTTTCTTGGGTAAGGAAACAGATGGAAAGGTTAAGTAATAACGAATGACTCACAGCTAACTAAAGTTGTGGATCTGTGAAAAGAACCTCATTCTTAATTTTCAAATCTGGAGCTCTTTGTACCTTATACAAAGATGGCTCCCATGATTTGAGGTTGGAAGAGGTGCAATGTTAAATCATACTTTTTTAAATCAAATTATGCTTGTTATCTGGGGCACCCAAAGGTGCTAACTAGCTTTGAGCATCACTCACACTCACATTTTCCTTCCTTACTCCTCACCGACTGTCCTATGCCTAGGCACTTTCTATCTTCACTCATATTGTTCTAACAAAAGCACAGCCTCAGAATCAAAACCACATTCATGTCATTGTCTGCTGAAGGTCCCCCTTGTTCCTCTGCTTCAATTAAAATAAACCTGCTGAGACCTACCAACCTCATTTCTCTTCTGAGCCATCCCAGTTACAAGTTCCAGCCACTAACAGGAATTGCCTATTAGCTGACCTGCTATATCATACAGTCTTGCTACTACTTCTTTGTCTCTGCAAGGCAGCCAGGATCCTTGTTTCTAATCTGAAGCCATGTTTAGGGCCTAATTAATCCCTAGAGTGTGAGAAAGAGGTGTCTGAGATGAGAAATCAAGGTTATACATATCTTGCTCAGTGGAACAGTTATGGGCAAACAAGCTGTTCCTCTCACATTTTTGCAAAGCAAATTTATGTTCACTAACTTTGGTTCTTGTTGTAAATGAGAAGTGTATGAAGGTCTAGCAATGCGCTTTTCACCATATGGGTGCCCATATGTTTTCCCCCTTTGCTTGCGTACATTTTCGCTTTGGCATGCACATATGCCTGTATTTTTGCAACTTAACAATATTAAAACTAATCCCATTTATGCTCCTTTTGGGTGATTTGATTGAGTCATAAATTCCTGAGAATCTCTTCCTTGGGAGGCTGAAGTTCTTTTGTATGAGCAAGGGGAGGGCAGAATGAGCTATTCTGGCAGATAGATTCAGTTAGCCAGTGTCATTCATGGTACATTTGATGGCCCTGATCTAGAGACTCCAGAGTGGATTCTTAACTCTGGAAGAAGGGGTAGTATGGGTTCATAATGTGGTTAGTAAGGATGATTTTTTCCCTGCCCAAGGGAGAAAAGCCCTCACTAAGAAAGATATGACAATTTTCCAGGATTCTCTTTCTAATACACTAGGTGAATTAATTCACCTTGGAGCAAACCATCATGATGTCTTGAGATGTGGTTCTTGATATGTGTACATATTAGTAATTTTACTTAATACTTCCCACACTCAGTTGAGAAACTATGCATGTGGAAATGAACTATGCACACATTAAATTGATGCTTGGTTTCTTCACTAGACTTTTTAGAGAATAAATATAAGAATGGATGTGAACATTTATCGTGGAAAACTCAACTAACTCAAATGTGAAATTAGAATTGGTAATGCTTCTTGTTCATCTTTTTAAAGACTTGTCTCTTTTTTATTTCTTATTCATTCACTCATGCATTTGTTGGATGAATAAGACTGTTTGCTTTCCCTCTTAATAATAATAATGTTGACATAGACATGATAGATGTGGCTCCTGCCCTAGTGGAGCTTATGGTCTAGAGTGGGAGATCATCATTGATCAGTTAATCAAAGACATGTGATCTCAATTTGTGGTAACTACTGTAAGGATGGGGAACAGGGACATATAGCCCAGTCTAGAATAAGTTTTCCCTAAGATGGTGATATTTGATTGACATTCAGGATGATGGAAGTCAATTAGAAGATGGACTGAGATACTGGCAGATGGAAGGGCTTGCTGGGAGAATTCTTCCAGGCAGGAAACAGCATGTCCAAATGCCTGTGGAGAGAGAGAACTGGCCTCCCAAAAACAGAGCTGATACTTGAATGCAGAAAAACAGGAGAGGCATTGATCTGAGTCATTGGGCTGCTGAGGGACCAGATCACACAGAGCTCCATGAAGACTTTGGTCTTTATTCCAAGAGCACTAGGAAAAATACAAAGAAAGTTTCAAGTAAGAGAGCTTGGATATAAGATGTTCAAGTGTCTGGATTTAACTAGGAACATCTCATTTCTGATCTATTCATTTTCAATGTAAATCTGGCAATTGACTAAACCTCTCTCTCCTTCCCCTGCCTATAAACTGGAAAGGTATTAGTAATAATACTTTTTCTTTATGGAGAAGGAAGAATGGAATCTGATGGTATCTATTCCAAATACTTTTTAGATTATAACATAAAATGGATATTAACATGTATCATAGCAAGTGTAAAATTGGAATTGGAAAGGCATCCAGTGCTGCTTGGCGTCTGTTGCAAAGCCTTCTCTATGCAATTGCTTTATCAAATTATGCTATTGAAATCAGTCGGACACTGATAAAATTGAGACCAGCTTTACAAGTAATGTAGATCTAATTGGCCTCAGCAGTGGGTCCACAGTGACTCTTGCTGCTGAACAAAAATTGTGGGCTTCAATAGAAAATAATAAGCAGCCTGGTTCCACACTAACATCCTGCAGCCACCTCTGGAGATAATGCACTTTAATTTAGACACTGAGCTCCTTCATTTGGCCAGAGGTTGAAGGAACCTCAGAAAGGTTTGCTTCCTTCTCCTCTCCTGGATGAATACCCTTGAGAACAGATTTAAAAGACCTTCAGGTCCACCTCTGTCCACCTCTTACCCTTGGTGTTCTTTTTGCACACCCATTTATATTCTTTCAAAAAACCTATACATCCCTAGAGCAAAATTTTCTATAAATCACTTTACCTTGGTTAAACTATTTTAAATTGGGTTCCCATTACTTACAGCTAAAGTAGCTCTGATTAAATTCACCATGCAATATAGAGAACAGTAGGTAACTGAAACATGTAAAACACAGCCTGTGCTTTATACTTACAGTGAAATTGGAAGGGGAGAGACCTGTAAACTCAGCATTGCAATGCAGAGTGATTGGGGACAAACCAGCTCTGAGAAGTCCTTTTTTGTACAAGAAAGAGATGGTAGAGGCTGTATGAGATCATCCTCCAGCCTTGTACCACCTGCTTACGGTTAGAAGCTAGTCAGTTCTCATAATCTAATCATTTTATCTCTGAATATTCTAGAATTAAAATAGGACTTTTGGGGAGCAGCTTCTATCTAAACTATAATACCTACCATAAACAAGGGATTGAGAGACTTATATCTTGCCTCTTCCCTTATAAAGCTATCATTGTTCTGGGAAAACATTATAAGGAGTAAAGAATTAATGTGTCTTCATTGATAGAATCATGGATACAATGACATTTCCTTGAAATCAGTAGTTCTACTTTGGCCATGTGGAATCCCTCTCTTTCCTCCTTATACTTAGGCAATTGGATAACAGATGTGGTACAGGGAGCTTGCATATTTTTTCTTTCCATATTTTATTGATGCATTATCATTGCATATAACACTGGAATTTGTTGGTACATGTTTATACCTGCACACACTATAACATTGCAAATTGACCAATGTAATTTCCCAGTGTTGCCCCTTTTCCCTGATCTCCTGTCTTCTCCTGGTCCCCTTTCTCCACTTTACTGATGCCTCTTCCATTTTCATAAGATCCACTCCCTCCCCAACATATTTCTTTTCCTTGTTCCTCTCTAGATTCTGCATAAGAGAGAGAGCATATGACCCTTGACCTTCTGAGTTTGGCTTATTTCACTTAAAATAATGTGTTCAAGCTCCATACTTTCTCCTGCAGCTGACATAATTTCATATTTTTATGACTTAATAAAACTCCATTGTGTATATATAAAACATTTTATTTATCCATTTATCCATTTATGACAACTAGCCTGGATCCATGGTTTGGTTAGTCTGAATTGTGTTGCTATAGATATGAGTATGTCTGTATTGCTTTAGGTAAAATACCAAGGAGTGGTTCGGCTGTGTCATGGCGGTTCTATGGCCAGTCTTTTGAGGAATCTCCATGCTGATTTCCATAGTGTTTATACTAATTTTCGATCCCACCTCCAGTGTAAAAAGTGTTCTTTTTTCTCCATATCTTCTCCAGCATTTATTATTATTTGTATTCTTGAAGGCTAACATTCTGACTAGTATAAGATGAAATCTCAGTGTAGATTTGATTTATATATCCCTAATTGCTAATGATGTTGAACATTTTTTTTCATTTATTTGTTGACCATTTGTATTTTTTCTCTTGAGAAGTGTCTGTTTAGTTCATATGCCCATTTATTAGATTTTTTTTCTGTTTTGTCTTTTTTGTCTGTTTGTTTTGTGTGTGTGTGTGTTAATTTTTCTTAGTTATTTTTATATTCTTTATATCAATCATCTATCAGAAGAGTAGCTAGCAAAGTTTTTCTTTGGTTCTGTAGGTTATCTTTTCACAATTTTAATTGTTTCCTTTGCTGTGCAGAAGTTTTCCAACTTGATGCAATCCAATTTATTGAATCTTGGCATTATTTTCTGAGCTTTAGGGGTCCTACTGAGAAAGTTATTGTCTGTGCCTAAATGATGTAGTGTTGACCTTATGCACATTTTCAAACTATGCATAGTAGTTACATAGTTTCAAGTCTAACTCTTAAATCTCTGATTCATTTTGATTTATTTTGCATTAATTATTGTTTAAGTGTCAGAGATAAGGGTCCTGTCTTATTGTTCTACACATGGATAACAAGTTTTCCCAGCATCATTTCTTACAAAGGCTGTCTTTACTTTAATGTTTGTTTCTGACACCTTTGTTAAAGGTCAGATAATTATATCTGTGTGCTTTGCTTGTGTCTTCTATGCTTTACCACTGCTCTGTGTATCTGTACATACCTATAGAATGTTGTTTTTGTTACTACAGCCCTGTAGTATAATTTGAAGTCAGGTGTCTTCAACATTGCATTTTTGTCTTAGAATTGCTTTAGATATTCTGGGTCTTTTATTATTCCAAATGTATTTTAGAACTATTTTTTTTTTTAATTCTGTGAAGAATGTCATTGGTATTTCTATGGGGATTGCAGTGAGTATGTATACTGCTTTTGGTTGTATTGTGATTTTAACAGTATAAATTCTGCCTATTTATGAACACGGGAGTCTTTCCATCGTCTTGTGTCTTCTTCAATTTCTTTCTTCAGTGTTTTAACCTTTTAATTGAAGAGGCCTTTCCCCTCCTTGGTTAGATTTATTCCTAGTTGTTGCTGTTGTTTTTTCTAGTCCAATGTGAATGAGATTGTTTTCCTGATTCCTTTCTCAGCAGATTCTACATTGGTGTAGAAGAAAGCTATTGATTTTATATGCTGATTTTGTAACCTGCTGTTTTGCTCATTTTTTTTTATTTCTAGCAGTCCTTTTTCTGTTTGTTTTGTTTTGTTAGAGCTTTTTGGTTCTTCTAAGTGTAGAATCACATCATCTACAAACAATGATAATATGATTTTCTCCTAAGCCTATTTTTATCCCTTTATTTCCTTCTCTTGGGTAATTGCTTTGGCTAGAATTTCTAGTATTATATTAAACAGGAAAGGTGAGAATAGGTATCTTGTCTTATTCCAAATTTTAAAGGAAATAAGGATTGCATAATTATGATATTTTCTAGCATGAAGAACAATGCTTTGTGTTTCAAAGGTGATAAAAGAGTTCCTATTGAATGAGCCCATGCATATGTATCTATTTTTTATTGACCCTATAGCAATCCATAGAAAACAAAAGGGTAAGGGAGTGGGGATCTATATTGATTGGCTGCCATATCCAGGAAGTACCATAGAGATTCCCTTTTACAGGAGAATTTTGATGTGTAGAGGGAAGGCATTATGGGGAAGGGATTTCAAGATTTAGAAGCTACAGGAACTTACAGTGTAATGTCTAGTCTTCTTCCATTTGTCCCAGAATCACTCTTGGTCCCCTCTTTCTTAAAAAAAATATATGCTGGATACCAAATGGTCTTAATGCTGAGGTTTTCTTTATATGACTTTTGAACCCAGTAGTAACATTTGCCCTAGTCTATTTTTCTAGATTATGGTATCCTATGATCTAGAATGTGTTCTTCAGTTGCTGATCAATCAAGTCCTTGTGGGAAACCTATGACTTGAGCTGGAAAACTCCTTAACTTCACGAAGTATCGGAATGACCTGACTCAACATAGAGTTTGATTTTGTCAAATTGGGTGAGAGATGTTATCATCATATGCCATACATTTCTCAGTGTGACACCATAATTTTGGGCTTCACAGTCACTATAGTCTCTTTTTCAGTGTGTCTACCTCCTAATATCACTTGCTATCATAGGCTTTCACCAATGTAGTCTTAGCTCCCACATGCCAGTGGTTAAAAAGTGACTCTAGATATGGTGGTAGTAGACAAAGCTCTACCTTCTCCAGTGTAACAGCAGTGACCATGGTAAATTACTTGTCTGTCTTCTTTTGAGTTTCAGAGGAGGGACGGATATGAGAAGACAAGAGCTGCTTAGAGCATTTCAATTGAGAAGGCTGTCCATTCTTAAATATTGCACCCCTAGTACAGGGGTGGGGTGGAGTGGGAGGACAACTTCTACTGAAGGTAAATAGGGTCAAGGGGAACTGATCTCCTTAAGAAAATAGTTGATTGTCACTTTGAATCTGGGCTGCACACTTGGAGATTATGATTCACTTATACACTAACAAGAACTGCATTTGAGAGAGGAGATAAGGGAATTGATCTCTCACAGAATACTAAAGCATAGCCCATGCTTCCCTCCTTCTATTCTTCTTCCCCCCATAGCCTGAGAAGAAGGAAACCTCCCTAGTAGATGGAGGTAATCAGGGAAGTCTTTTCTGCCTTTTCTTTTTGTTTTTCCTTCTCTCTCTCATCCATTGATTTATTCATTTTTTTTTCTCATACCCTTAACAACTTCCTTACTTCAGAATCACTTATTGGTGAGAGTAACCCCCTGGGGATGCCAGAAATTGTTTGCTTTTAATGATATGTTTGATGAAACAGGATGGTAATCCTGTTAATGATATGTTTGGTGAAACAGGATTACCCATCCTGTTTCCCTAGCTGTCTTCCTGTCCCCCACAAGCCTTGCTCAGCTCACCTCTGCTCCTTATACCATCACAGTCCATAAATGCTTTCATCAGAGGCCTCTCTAGGGTCTCCTCCTGCTCCACTGAGCCTGGGCTTATTTGTCCCTTCATGATTGGAGCCAGATGCAGTAATTACATCTGCAGTGAAAGCATTTACCGCCCTTAGAGGTGGTAAAGATATTGCTGGCACTACTAATGAAGAAACGAGCCTTTTCTATAGAGTACTAGGGGCCATGGGGAGCTCTGGGACATCACCTGGCAAGACACTTGGAGCTTTGCCAAATGGGTTACACTGGGTTGCACTGTACCCTGAGTCACATCTCGATCTATCCCGTACCTGTCACCCTTCTCTTATTTACTGCTAACCCAGCTCCAAACTTCCTACAACATTTCAGATAGTTTTTGTGAAAGACTTCCTGTCCCAAGGGGTATGAGAGCCTTTCCAGCAAAGGCACTGTGCCACAGCATTTTGAATCACAGTTTAAGAATGTCTTCATGTCTTGCACCTCTGGTTTTATTCACGGTGTAAAGTACCTAGAAGCCTCAGACACAGCCTCTACCTTGAATGATTCTTCCAGAAGCCCAGAGTCTCTATTTCCCACCAGGACTTTCAGTAAAACCTATCCTTCAACTCTGTCTCACTGGGTTTCATCCATTGCTGTTTTAAATCATGGTATACTCCAAGATTTTCATTTTTGCTGGACTTGTGACTTTTATACACACTGACTTAGTGTAAGTGTCAATCTAAAAACTAATGTAATGGTATTTATCATTATTGATACAATTTTAACCAAAATTATCCTTTAAATATATTGGCATGTCACTTTACACCTTCTTTTGTCCTCACAAAAGTCTCTGTCATAGACTAGTAAATTAATAAATAAATAAAACAAAACAAAGAAAACACAGACAGGGATTAGTATACACCTTTACAGATGAGGGAACGGAGGCCTAGGCTGGCTCAACTGATTGCAACTGGAACCAACATTCTTTTTATTCATTCATGCTCTCATTCAGTCTTTCAAGAAACAATTAGTGGGTGCCAATTATCTATGAGGCACTATGCATAACACTGGAGTAAGAAAGATAATTAATATTATAGTTTTCTTTAGAAAG
This sequence comes from Aplodontia rufa, assembly GCA_004027875.1. Taxonomy (NCBI): domain Eukaryota; kingdom Metazoa; phylum Chordata; class Mammalia; order Rodentia; family Aplodontiidae; genus Aplodontia; species Aplodontia rufa. Next base: position 23,920 of record PVKS010000977.1, read on the forward strand.
ATCACAGTTTAGAGAGACATGGACATAGAAACATGAAAATGGAGGAAAATGCATTAGTAATCTATGCAAAGTTGTGTGAAATCACAAAGGAGGATTTTTTCTTATTGGTTCAACATAGTCTTATATAGTGAAGGAATTTGTTACTACCTATTCATACACACATACACAATGACAAAGTAGGTTAAACCAGGATCTCCCCCACTTCACCCACTCCCTGATCTCTGTAATTCCCCCATTTTGCAGATGGACCATATATATGTATTTTAATTATTAATAATTTTAGATTTATATGCCTGCCTGAGAATATTTTGGCTTCTCATGGGATTCAAGTACCCTACAATATTGATAATCCCACTTTCTAGAGTTCTCCCCCACTTTCTTAGCTATAGTTCCCCTAGCTTATGTATTACTTCAAATTTGGTGAGTGTATTAAATAAACTTGACTAGTTTGCATTCTATCCTAGGTTTTACTCCAGTATTCACATATGAGGGAAAGCATTCAACCTTTAAGTCTGTCTTTGGCTTGTTTCACTCAGTATGATTTTTTTCCATTTCTATGCATTTACCTGCAAAAACCATGATGTCATTCTTTCTAAAAGCTAAGTAGAACTCCATTGTGTATATATACCACATTTTTTGATCCATTCATCTAATGAAGGACATCTAGGTTGTTTCTGTAATTTAGCTCTTGAAAATTAAGCTGCTATAAACATTGATGTAACTGTGTCTCTGTAAAATGCTGATTCTAGCTTTTTTTTTTTTTTTTTTTGGTTGGGTTGTATATTGGTTCCATCCTTAATTTTTTGAGAAGTCTTCACACTGCTTTCCAGAGTGGCTGGACAAGTTTGCAGTTTCAAGATGTTTTACTTTTCCTTTCTCCTCACAACCCCTCCAACATCTGTTACAGTTCGTCTTTGACATTCTGAGTGGAGTGAGGTGAAATCCCAGTGCAGTTTTGATTTCCATTTCACAAGGAGAATTGAGAAATCTGGGAGAAGCAGAATGACTTCCTGGAAGAGGTAGTACTAAAATGACTCATAAAAACTGATGCAGAGATAGTCAAAAGAAAGGGAAAGGGACAGATGAGATGGAGAATAGATGTTCTTCATCATATTGATGGAGATACATAAAAGATGAAGAAATGAAAAATGTCATGGAATCATTGGAAATATAAAAGGCTAGTATTGTTGAAGCCGTAAGTGTTAAGTAATTGTAACTCAAAATTGAACTCATTTGTCACTGGTTCAATTATGACACTAATTACATGGATACAGATTTTGTCATACTCATAAAGAAAACAAAAATAGCTTAATGAAACCTAAACATTACTCAAATCTTCAAAGTGATCCCAAAAAGACTAAAATATTAAGCAGTGTTGTAGAATAGTTGAATAAAACTTTCTGCTATTTCTTTTTCATTTCATTTACAGCATAACAATCTTTTCTCTTTCCCTTCAACATTCCATGAGAATTTGAACTATCTGGATCTCCATTTTCTCATTTTATGTTCTCTCATCTTTCGGTATTAAGTCAGTTTAGCTTCTCCTCTTATTTTCTTCATTTCTGCAGCTCTACCCATTGTTCTGATTAGTACTATACCTAAGAACCAAGAAAGCATCTTTGGTTAGATGTTGTTATGCATTTGGTCTCTGTGTCACTTGTGAAATGAGGTTTCAGAAGTATATGTGGAGCCATTTATGACTGCTAAATAGACAGGTAGTGCAGGTACGAACACAAAATTTAAAAAAGAATCTCGTGGGGCTGGAGCAGTGGCTCGATGGTTAGTGGCGCTTACCTGGCATGCATGAGTACACAGGTTCAAACCCCAGGACCCATGCACCCTACTAAGTGTCAGAGCAATGAAAGTCATGTGAAAAAAATCAATAAAAAATTGTTTCTCTCTGTCTCTCTCTCTCTCACTCTCCTCTCTTTAAGAAAAAAAAAATTTCATGATCATGATTTAAATAAGTGTAGATTTTAGTGAGTTTTAATAAATTTATACATTATGTAATCATTATCCCAATCAAGTTGTAGCACATTACCACTAACTCAGAAAGTTGCTGCCTTCTTCCCAAACTTATTCCAGTCCCCACTTGGGCAAACACTATGCTTTCCACTACTGTATATGAGATTTTTTTTCTAGGGTGTCCCATATATGTATGCATTTTGATATAGAACACATATATATCTAGAAAATACATACATGAACACACATACACACTGTAGAAAAATATGTAAATATGTAAAATCTTGTATAAGCTTACAAAATATACTTATTTGTTTCTGAATGCTTTGACTCAGTGTTTGAATTTATGTTATTTTGTGTAGTTCTTTCTTCTTTGCGGCTGAGAATTATTCCATCATGCATATATACCAATAGCTATTTATTCATTCATCAACTGATAGACATTTGTTGTTTTTTTTTCACTTTTTTGACTGTTATGAAAGGAGCTGTTATGAACAGTTATGTACAGGTTTTTTTGGATGTAGATTCACATTTTTCCTGGGTAAATATTTACAACTGGATTTGGAGCCAAGCTTAACTTTATAAGAAACTACCAAACTGTTTTCAAAGGAATTGCTGTGTTTTCTTTTCCTATAGGCATTGCAAAAGCCTGATAGTTGCTCCACATGCTTTCTAACATATGTATTTTCTCCTTCCTATCATGTCTTCTAATAAGTGTTTAGATAATATATGTTTGATCTTAAGTTCATTTCTCTGATGATTAATGAAGATGGGCATCTTTTCATGTGCTTATTTGCCATTTGTATATATTCTTTTGTGAAGTATTGGTGAATGTGTTTTCTCCTATTTGTAATTGAGCTATCTTCTAGTTATTGAGTTGTGGTGTTCATTTACATATTCTAGATACATGTTATGCCAGATATGGTTATTGAGAATACTTTCTCTCAGTCTGTGCTTTGTCTTCTCATTTTCTTTAATGATGCCTGTCAAAGAACTAAAGTCTTAAATTTTGATGATATACAACTTGTCAATATTTCCTTTTTTAAAGAGAGAGAGAAAAAGTTTTATTTTTTCATCTGTTTTTAACTCCACTTAGTTGTATATGTGGCACTGGGGATTGAACCCAAGTCTTCACAAATGCCAGGCAAGCACTCTACAGCTGAGCCACCTCTCCAGCCCTCAATATTTCATTTTATAGTTGCAATTTTTCACATCTTACAGAATATTTAGATGCAACAGAATCTTATAAATGCTGTCTCTTATGTTTTCTTCTATAAGTTTTAGAAATTTAGATTTTTTGGTAAGTAAAAGATCCATGTGAATTAATTCATGTGCATAATTATGAGATAAAGGTTGAGATTCATTTTCCTCCTGTAGCCATCTAGTTAATCCAACACATATGTCAAACACCCTCTGTCCTATTCCTCATAAATTATTTTGATTTCTTTTGTCAAAACCAATTAAACATTGAGTTGGTTTCTTGCTGGAACTCTTTTTTTCCCCCCTATCTCTCTTAATCTATGTCTATCCTTAATCTAGCACCATACTACTTTGATTACTATAACTTTATAATATCCTATAATCAGATAGTGTTGTGAATTCAGAAGTTTGTCCTTTTCAAAATAGTGGCCAATCTGTATCTGTGTATTTTTGCATAATTTTAGAATCAGCCTGACATATCTACCAAAAATGCATACTAAAGTCTTGATTGTGAATACAGTTAAATTATAAATCAATTTGGAATCACTTGACATTTTAACATTACTAATTTTTTTCAGTCCTTAAAAATATATTCTACCATTTGTTTAGGCACCATTTTATTATTCTCAACAGTGTTACAATGTTGTTCTTGTTTGTTTGTTTTATTTTGTTATTTTTTTATACCAGAGATTCAATCCAGGGTGCTTAAACACTGAGCCACATCCCCAGCCCAACCGCCCCCCCTTTTTTTAGACAAGGTCTCACTCAGTTGCTTTGGGCCTTGTTTAGTGGCTACAGTTGGCTTTGAACTCTTGCCTCCACCCCCTGAGCTGCTAGGATTACACTTATATGCCACCAGGCCACCACACCCAAGTCAATAGTGAGTGTGTACAGTTCCAAAATATTTCATGTTTTCAATCACCGCCATAAATACTATTTTTAGAATTTCAATTTTAATTGCTCTTTGAAAACATGTAGAAATATAGTTGACTTTTGTATATTGATTTTGCATCTTGTGACACTGCTAAATTTTTAATTGGTTCTGGTAATATTTTCAGATTGCCTTAGATTTTTACAAAATCAACAATAAAGACAGATTTACCACCTCTTTGCTATATAGTATATATATCTTACTTCCTTTTCTTGTCTTATTTTATTGTAGATGAATGGTGATAGCTGATTATTATGGTTTGAATGTGAGGTGTCCCCCAAAAGCTGAGGTGAAATAATTGGGTTATAAAAGCCTTAACCTTCATGGGGATTAACTGGCAACTGTCTCCTAGGGTGTAGCTGGAGGAGGTGGGTCATTGGGGACCTGCCTTTGGGGTATGTGTTCTGTATCTGGCATGGAGCTTCTCTCTGTTCTGCTTCCCAATTTGACGCTTTGAGCTCCCTGCTTCCTGGAGCCTTGCCTGCCCCCTGACGTACAGCTTCACCTCCAACCCTGAAGAATGGAGCCAGTCTTCCATGAACTAACACCTCTGAAACTGTGAGCCTCTAAATTGACTTTTCCTCCTAAAATTGTTCTGGTCAGTTTGTTCAGTCACAGCAGTGAAAACGCTGACTAAAACAGAAATTGGTACCAAGAAATGGGGTGGTTGCTGTGATTAGCCTGACCACATGATTCAGAAGCTTTTGGAGCTTTCTGGAATGGTAGGAGGAATTTTGAGATATTTGGCAGTGCAAGCTGGAAAAGCTTTAGCTTGTTGTTGTAAGCAGAGCTTAATGGGTAGTTCTGATGGGAGCTCAGAAGACCAGAATGCCAATAGGACTGTGCTAAGTAAAGATAGGGCTCAAGAGGTTTTAGAGAAGGAGGACTCTATTGGAAATTGGATTAGAGACCATTCATGTTGTGTTCTGGATAAGAAGTTGTGTGCATTTTGCCTGTGTCCTGAGACTTTCTGTGAGCCTGATTTTGAAGGCGATGGACTTCCTAATTTGGCAGAAGAAATTTCCAGGCAGCATAGTATTTAGGCAATGGCATGGGTATTGCTGGTGGCTTTTAGCCAAGTTTATAATGATGTTTAGAACCAGAAAGCAGATGAGAAAGACTTGAAAAACTTGGACTTGCAAGGTCAGAGTAAAACTGGGGCCAGGGAAATGGCTGTTGTTAAAAACAACACCACCATTAAAGAACTAAAGACTTTGCAAGAGGCAAAAAAGAAAGATGGCTAGAGTACATCTCAGAAATTGGCAAGACCACACCCATCTCAAGCTCTAAGGAGAAAAAATCCCTTTGAGGAGACATGTGGGGCACCCTGTTTGCACTGGGCAGGGGTGGGAGGTTTTAGAGCTCAGACATCCAGGCACACAGTGGTTGCTGCAGCAGTAGTCCTGGAGGCTTGGCTACTGCAGGACATGGCAGCAGACCTTGGAGGCAACAACATGGTGGTGGTGGTGCTGATTCTGCAGGATGCTGGAGTTAGGGGGTCACGGAGGCTTCCACCAAGATTTCAAAGGAAGGAGTGGCAGAGCAAAGTGCCTCAGGGTCAGAGTCACTGAGGGCAGCCCCTGAGAGTGTGATGCATGGCAACCTGGGGAGGAAGCCGAAGTTGTAGTGGAGACCCGCAAGATTAAGAAATGTCAGTACAGTAGAACCTTGGCCGAGGAAAGCTGCAGAAATTTAACCTAGAGAGCCAACAGAGAGGCCACATGGATAGCAATCAGCAAGGCCATAGGGGCGGAACTACACAAGCCTTTTGTAGAGAACTACATGATGCCACATGCTCCAGATGCTGGACAGGGAATTACAGGATTTGTTTGCCCAGCTAGATTTGGGACTTGTTTTGGTCCCATCACTTCTTTGTATGCCCCTATTTGTCTCAATGGCAATATCACCTATGTGCCTTTGTATATTGGACACATGTGACTTGATTTGTTTTTTTACAGGGGTCATGTTCAGAGTTTGCCTTGAGTCTCAGAGGAGACTTTAGACTTGGACTTTTGGGAAAACTTGGAGCTGTTGAGACTATGGGAACTCTTGAGAATACATTAGTATTTTGCATTGTCAGATTGATGAGCTTTGGGGGGCCAGAAGCTGAATGTTATGGTTTTAATGTGAGGTGTCCCCCAAAAGCTCTTGTGTGATAGTTTGGGAAGGCTTAGGTGGAATGATTGTGTTTATTTATAAAAGCCACCCAATCAGTGAGTTAATCTCTTTATAGGAATTAACTGGCAAATGTAGGCTGGCAAGGTGTGGCTGGAGGAGGTGGGTCATTGGGGGTCTGCCTTTAGGGAATATATTTTGTATCTGGCATGCAGTTTCTCTCTCTGCTCTGCTTCCCAATGTGACGCCTCAAGCTCCCGGCTTTCTGGAGCCATGCCTGCATCACCTCGAGCCCCGAGGAATGGAGCCAGCCTTCCACGAACAAACACTTCTGAAACTGTGAGCCCCTAAATAGACTTTTCCTCCTAAAATTGTTTTTGTGAGGTCGTTCAGTTGCAGCAATGAAAAAAAAAAACTGACTAAAACACTGACATTTTTGTCCAATTTCTGATAAGAGGAAAAACATTCCATTTTCCCTATAAAGGTATTATGATTTTTATGTTTTTCACAGATAACCTTTATAAGACTGAAGAAGTAGTCTTCTGTTCCTAGTTGCTGGTACATGGTTGTGTGTATGTGAGAGAGAGAGTGACAGAGAGAAAGACAGACAGAGACAGAGGAGTGGACTAATAAAGAGGGAAAGAATGTACTCTTGGTCAGATGTTTTGTTTGGCATCTATTTAGATAATGTTATGATGAATTATGGGGGATTTTTTTAAATGTTAAGTCAACTTAGTGTTCCTGTAGTAAATCTCATGTGGTCATAACATATTCATACAATTTCCTTTTATTGTGTTGCTGGATTGAATTTGTCAATTTTTTCTTAAGGTTTTTGCCTCTTTTGTGTTCATGAGGGAAACTGATCTATAATGTTATTGGCTGGTTTTGGTATCAGGGTAATTCTTGCCTTATCAGCTGAGTTGGTTAGTTTTTCCTCCCAATTTATTTTTGGATGGACTTCAAATGTTATTATGGGTACAACAAAATAAAATTTATAATTACGGTAGTAATGAAAGGAAACTATTTTTCATATTAGTAAAATAAATATTTGGATTGTTTTCTGTATGAGTTATTATACTGGTTTCAGTGAGTTACTTATTACAAGAAAGAATACTCCTTTTATTTACATAAAAATATTTACTCAGAAAATGATAGATGTAATCAAATTATCATTTGGAACAATTGTGAAGATTGTCATTTTTGATCCATCTATATGATACATAATGTTATCATATTTTGGAATGCTAAAATATTTGTCTTAATATTTCATATAATGTGTTTGTCATTATAGTCATAAGAAATATCTGTAGATTATCATATTTTAAAGAAATATATCTATAAGTTGTTTATAATGCTATAGTCAAATGTATTCGGCAAAACTTCTCTATAAAGTTATTTAGATTGAAGCCTTGATAGTGAATATTTCTTTGCCAATTTTTTTCTAATGTCATGTTGCTGTTTTTCATTCAACATTTTTACCTCTAAGTAATTTTGGCAACATATATGATCAATTTGATATCTGTGTTATGCAAGCTATATTTAATAGATATTTATGTTAATATGATTACACAATAATAGTATATAAACATGCATACAAAACATGTAATTCAGTACATGATTTATATGTACTTTCTATATTACAAGAAAACTTCATAAATTCTGTAGAGTATAAGATAATTACTACATATATATGTAAATAAATTAAATAAATAAATATATATATGTGTGTATATATATATATATATATATATATATATAAAATCTCCACAAAGAGGCACATTTCAATTGTGTCTAGCCATATTGAATCATTTGCTTCCCTAAAGTTTATGAGAGCAGTCTTTTAATGCAATATATTCAGCTCATCAGTGCATGGTTAATATTCGTTGTTTTACATATTTCATACACAGATTTTTAAATATGGTTATCTTTATTATCAAGTGTTTAACAATATAAGATCATCCTTTTTATTGTAATTTAAAGATTTCAGTCTTGCATGTAACTTTCTAACTTTAATATTGTGTTCATTCTATTTCTTACTTCAATTTTAATACATTTTCTTATCCTTTAAAAAAGTCTATTAATCTGATTTAGATGTATCCTTGTAAACAGCGCAAAGACAGATTCTTTCCCCTTTGTCTTTGTCTCTCCTTTTCACGTAGGAACTGAGCCTCTCTTTCTTTTCATGGAGAGTTTAACCCACTCGCAGGTATTATTAAAACTGATGTGTTTGTTCCTTGTCATCTTTTTGTTTCCTGCTTTTTGTTCTGTCAGCTGCCTGCGTGTGTTATATCTTTTGCTCTTTGAAATATATGTTCTTTGATTTTATCCTCTATAGTTTTTTGAAATGAATATATCCTGTTTTTATTCATGCTGGTCCTTAGATTTAAGTTTCCCCAAAGCATTTTCAACCTATGTGAATCTGATTATTTAAGCTCAGTAAATGTTTTTCATGTCTCATATTTGAGACAAGAATTGCGGTGGCTTCTCTGTCACCCTCTCTCCTCCCTTAACTCTGTGTTTCTTGGATTTTTTCAAAAGTAGATTTTGAGATTGCTATCACAAGTCAGGTATTGAAATATTAGTAGTTTAGCTTAGATTAATAATTAGACTTATAAGGATTCCTCAGCCTCATCTCTTTAAATCAGATTCCCACTGGGCTTTTCCTGCCAGGTGTCTCTGGTAGGCACCATTAGTTAGCTTTCCCTTTATTTCATCTTCAGTTGGTTGGAATATGTTTCAAGAAAAAAATTTTACTAAAAAGGTGAGTTGATGAGTGAGTGAGTGAATGAGTACTGTGTTATCTGGTTCTTAGAATGTGTTTTTTGGGCAAAAAATGCTTATGGAACACTTGGTTTTGCAACAGTAGCTGTGGTTGGTGCTAGACATACAATAATAAACATCATAGTCACTATCTCTGTAGGAGTATGCATGGTGGAAGCTCCTTTTATTGCCATCAAATGTGATGGGCACATGAAATGCAAAGGTCATAATCTTTATCCTTTAAACTCCTATGTTTATCATTTTGTCGTATTTGACATTTAGCAATCAGGTACAGCAATCTGAGTCCTTGTTTTCTTATTTTCATAATTTTAAGAGTAATCCATTTATTGTCTAAAGTTATGAAGATATCCTTTCATTTTTAAACCTGTAGTGCTCAAAACTCTTCCTGGAAGGTGTGGAAGTCTCTCTCTCTCTCTTTCTCTTTCCCTCTCTTCTTTTTGGGTTTTGGGATTGAAACCAGGGGTGCTTTACCACTGAGCTACATCTGAAGTTCTTTTTATTTTTTTTTATTTTTGAGACAGGTCTTGGGTCTGTCTCAGTTGTTGAGGGTCTTCCTAAATTGGCCAGGCTGACCTTGAACTTGTGATCCTACTACCTCAGCCTCCAGAGTTTCTAGGATTACAAAGCAAGCCCCACTGGTCCTATGGTGGATATATCTCTTAACAACTGCTTTCTCCTCATGTGTGGAAATCCTATTATTATGCCCACATAGGTCGTTCCACAGTAGAAGAAAGTAAATAGTAAATACTTGTTCTGGAGAAACAGTTATACACATATTGACATTTTCCTTACAATTCACTTTTTTCTTTTCCATCGTTGTACCCTTCTATTTTTCTTTTCCTGTGTAACCTGGGAGAGTTTCTTGGGGTTGGAATCATGCCCTTGAATTGATATGTTAAAGGCTTACAAATATATTTTACATCTTATATAGATTTAAGTTTTACTGTTGTTTTAAGACCCCTTGACTTGTTCCATATATTTAATGATTTGGACATTTTAGTTCATCTTGTTAATTTTTTTCTTGAATCACCTCTCATTATTCTTCAGTTTTTCTCTCAAGTCTTTTCCTGAAGACCATATTTTCCTGCTTCATTTGAGTCATCAGAAGTCTTTTAAAAATTTTTATTAGGGTCCTAGAAGTCAAATTTTTATTGTGATAATGTATACATAGCAATCAACTTACCACTTTTGACATTTTTAAGTGTGCAATTCAGTCATATTAAATACATTCACATTGATGTGCAGGGAAAGTCATTTTTAAAATATATTCTTCCTGGAATTTTTATGAATGATCTTCCTTTTCCTTTTTTCTTCTGTATTTTTTTAATACGCATTCTCAAAAATGGTGTGATCTGTGTAGTAAGTGGATGCTGCTTTGCTTCCTACTCTCTGCCTTTCTGAAATCACTTTTAATTCTTCTCTTGAAACAAAAATTGAGATGTAGAGCTCCATATTCATTTCTTGGTGTCTATTTGGCTTCCCCCAAATAGACATCAAGAGACACCAAAAAGACATGCTTCGGCTTCATTGAAGTGGTACTTTTTTCTTTATTTTCTGAGATTGCTGATACATACTGATGATTGAAGAATTTGAACTATTATAGGGCTTAGAGACACTCATTTGTTAATCTGGCCTGAAACTTCATTGATAGTGTAAATTCATTGGGTGCCCCTAGATAGTTCATGGTAGTAGCTTGCCTCCTGGAGGACTCTGGTGAACCCTACTCCTGATGTTCATGCTCTCGTTTGTTTCTCTATCAAATTCCTTAGCATTGGTTTATGCGATTGTAGCTCACAGGGATGGCATGTAACTCCACAGGCTAAGCCATAAAGGCCATCCATGCCCCCTTTCTTGTTCTTTCTATTGGACAACACATGGGAATACTAGTAGTGAAGACATGGAGAGTCCTGGTGGTGAGAAACTCTGGCCAGCAACCAGCACTAACTTGCTGGAAGTGAGAGTGGTTCTTTCTACAAGGAGATTCTCCAACTGTAATCAAGCCTTCACATGACTGCAGCCTCAATGACATCTTGACTGTATTCAAATGGAAAACCCTGAGCCACAACCTATAGGGCTCTCTATTTCTTGGCCTTCAGAACTTGTGTGAGGTAATGAATCTTTATTGTTTTAAGCTCTAAGTGTTGAGATGACTTGTTGCCCAGGGATGGCTGAGTAACACTTCCACTTGAGTTAGCTCTTGTTTTACTAATGGCTGCTCAATCCTCTCTTTTAATTGAAGGTTTATTATCTAAGTGAAGGAAAAATAATTACAGAAGTATACAGTAATTTTCTATTCCTTTCACAGTCTTATTCATAAAGATTGATTTATCATGATTTGAAAATGACTTCAATAATTGTCAAACAATAATTTTCAATAATTTCAATCCAAGGTAATCTTGTTCATAATATTATACCTACTTAGTTATAGGAACAAATTATTCCTCATTCACAGTTATCCTAAAAATATGTGTATCACTTTTAGATGAAATCTTTGAAAAGTTTTCGTAACTTATTTTGGAAAGAGCCTGGGAAAATGCATTTGCATTATCTATTTCCATACCTTTTTTAAGTAGATGTCTCTCTTTACTCTCAATGAGGGTGCATAAAAGAAACCTTTTTGTGTTGAATATGTGAGGCTAATTTAAAATATATCTTCTCCAAGTTTTCAATTGTACAATATGTATAATTCTTGGGATGTTGAGGAAGAACATCAGTTTGATTTTAAATAAAAATTATCTTTGCCTTCTTTATGCATTTTTTCTTTATTTTTCTATCTCATTGCAGTGGCTAGAATTTGAATACTAATAATTATAAGCTGGCATCCTTTATTTTATTCTGTTTTCTTGGAATTATGTCTAGTGGTTTTTCAATTAAATATGATGCTAATTTCTATTTTCAAAGAGATCTCACTAAGATCACTCATTGATGTTTAATTTTTATTAAATTTACTGCTTTGGCTATTTCTAGAACTATTTACAGTTATAAAATTGAAACATGTTTGTATTCTTGGAAGTAATTTTAGTCACCCTATGTTTGTTTAATGCACTGTTAGATTTTATTTGCAAATAGAATTGTATTCTTAAAAGCAAAGCACTATATGCAATAGTGGGGACAGGAAAATGCATACTGCCTGACAATACTTAGGTAATCAATACATCCTAGCAGTAGAAGTTATGGTAATTGCTACTGCAGTGAGTGCTGTGAATCATAGGTTTTCAAGGACTACCTTGGTTCCAAGTACTAATAGTGACACAGGAGAACCTTTGAGGGGCCAGTGATTTTCTTGCCTATAGATTTAGCCCTAAAGTTACAATAAGATGTCATTAGTTAGTGGAGCTATGCATTTTTAATATTTATTTTTATTAAATTTTTTCTTAACTGATACATAAAACGTGCGCATATTAGTTTTTTAAACTTCAGCTTTTCATTTTGTCTCTATAATCAAACTATTTTCATTAGCACTTACATTCCACATGTGCAAGTTATGGAAGAGAGGAAAGAGCCACAAGTGATTCTTACCTCCCAGTGGGGGGATCTTGAAAGACACATTTTTAAGTTTGTAGTTCTCGCCTATGCAATGGGACTTGCCAATTAGCCCTGCACTTGGAATATTATTATACAGGATGTGAAAGTACTTTTAAATCAGAATCCATGGCACACTTATAACATTAGGTCGTCATCATCATTGTCACCATTGTCATCATCATCAAGAATAATAGTAAGCATGGGGCTGGAGCGGTGGCCCCCTGGTTTTGGCGTTTTCCCGGCATGCACGAACACCAAATCCCAGCACCCACGTACACAGTTAAGTGTCAGAGCAACGAAAGAAATGTGAAAAACTAAGTAAAAATTAATTCTCTCTCTCTCTCTCTGTCTCTCTCTCTCTCTCACACACACACACACACACACACACACTGTCTTTTTCTCAAGAAAAAAAAAAGAGTAATATTAAGCCAAGGCTCACCACTCTCTACATAGAGCAGAATCCTCTTGCTTCCATATGTTATCGTACCCTTTGTGAAACATGGGTTTACGTTTCAGTGCTGCTTAATTATCCTTCCTCATCTCCCAACCATTTTCACATTTAAATAAAACTCTCATTTCACTTAACAATGAAATGGCTAAAAATTTGCATATTAAGTGTGAGTCAGTAGCACAGACATCTAACTAGAACAGTCTATTTTTTTCCCTCTTTCCCCTTTTCATTTTTTGCTTCTGAGCTGCTGACAATATTATAGCTGTGTTCAGTGTCCCCATTCTGTCATCCTCCTTGCTCTGAGAAAAGCAACCAAGAAGGGTGCAAGGGAGAGCAGGAGCGCCAGAGAAGCAAGAGGAGGGTGGAAGGAAGGGAGAGGGGACAAGAAAGGAAGACAATGGCAAATAAAGGAGATGGTGACATAAAAACATGTGCAGAAAAAAGCACATTGGTGGTGATTGAGTGAAGTTATTGATATTTTAAAAGAGGAAACATGAGTAAGGATGGGAGAACTCCCAAGATGGAAAAGTACCAAACAAAAAGAGATAGGGGAAGAATGGAAGGAGATGGGAACAAAGACAACAAGGTGAGTGGAAAGGAACCTAAGAAGCTAAAGAAGAAATCTGCATTAATACAGCACAGATGGTTCCAGAGGTTGGGTATGTTCTGGGTGTCAGCAGAGCTCAGGCAGTAGGCAAAGGGAATACACTCTGTGAGAAATTCCTGAATGGGTCCATAAAGAGGGTCCACAACACATCACCATGGCAGATTCCAATATGAAAGCATTCTGTTGATCTTGAACATCCATTCACCCCCTACATGGGCTTTCATGGTATAATATAACAGTATAGATATAACAGTATAGATGTATTCCCCATCCTTTCTCCTGGATTTTACTTTGCTTTTACATAGAAACAATAGATGGAAATACAACCTATTGCATATATTTCTGTATCTTTATGATATAGTCAAATGCAAGTCTTGCTTATCCTTCCATGACTTCACACATCACTAACACACTTATTTGGGATTAATTAATCCATAATTAACTAGGAAATTGTTAAAATCGTTTGTCTAGTTTCCTTTCATTTATTTATTTAGTTGGTTCCCTCTGTTCATATAAACACATCACCTCTTTCTAAAATCATAAGGTTTAGGTGATTAGCAGGGATCATGTTAGAAGTTAGTGCAAACATGTGGTATTTTCTCTTATAGTTCATTGTGAAAGTCACGTTTATTGACGTGAAAAACTGTCTATCTCTCTGTCCAACTTCTAGGGCAAATATGGAGAAAGGGCCAAGGTATTTGAACAATTAGCAAATGATAGGTCCTAGAGGGAAAGGTAAGAAATAAACCGTGCTATTGAAGTACAGGCCCAAGCACTATGAACCAGGGGCTGGGAATCTAATTAGTTAAATAGAATCAAGCAGATCAGCAACGTATAAAGTCATCCAGACCCAAAGACCACTTAGCCAACTTCTCCAGATCCCTTTGTCTCCTTGAGTTGCCTTGAGAAGTTCTTCCCTCAAGATATGGTAAGGATAGGGGTTACCTTTCTTCCTGAAGTTACAAATTCCCAAATTTGCCTAAGTTTACTGATCATAGATATTTTCTATGTTATTATCAAATTATATATTTCAGTCTCTGACCAGGATTTTATATATTTAACCAATAACCATACAATATACATAAATCTCAATTCTTAAAAGAGTTGAACAATTTCATTTGAAAGAATATAAGACTGAGCAGAATCTATTGTTAAGGCTCTAATAATAAAACACAACTCCCCTAACATTCTAAATAACTACTTGGATTTTCCACTTTTAGACTTCCCTTTAACATCAGCATCCTGACTCAATCCTGATTTGATATATGGGGTAATTAAGCAACTCTAGAGCTACATGTCACAACTTATTATGTTCATATTTACAGCTTCTTCACAGATGACTTTAAGTCCAAAACAAGATCAATAGGCCTATGCCTTAGTCCTTTATGCCTAAGGTCCTGAGTTTTTCTTTTCATTTTCCTTCCCAGTAATTGGCAAACTAATCTCAGGATGCTGGATGTTGACTTAGTGTTTGAATATTGCTCTCTGTTGACAGTGTATACCTAAAAGCTAACCACCTGCAGTTAAAATAATACTTTGTTGAGTTCTTCTTCAAACACTAGTATGTCTTTATGAACAATACCTATTTCTTCCTTAGACCATACAACATACTTACTATTAGCATCCCCTTGCTTAATTTAGGTTGCTGAGGCACTGAAAGGCAAACCAACTGGCTAAGATCTTCCAGGTGGTAAACGTCAAGATGGGGTTTAGTACAAAATATTCAAGTTCTAGGGTTTGAGCTTTTGAGGGTGAAACAATTCTACCTGACCTATAATGTCTTGTCTCTGAGGTGAATGGTTTCATGCTTGAATTTGTCCACTTCTGTAACTGACAAACTTCTGATTTTGGGGATCATGATATAATGCCAGGTCTATCAAGAATGCTTATGGTCTTAGTACCTCAGTAACAACCTCTGGGCCTCGAGAAGCCCTCAGCTTCAGCTCCTGTAAGGGAAGCAGGGTGACAGTTACTAATGGCCAACCCGAGGCATGACTATTGGTGGATCATATCAACTGCATTTAAATTATCTTTGCAGGTTGCCTGCTTAGTCTTTGCCTGGGTATTCCTTCTGTTCTTGTGCATCTTGTGCCTGGAAGGACCCTTTCCTCATCCCCCAACACCTGGGATCATCCCACTTCCACCAAAGCCCTTAGTGATCTTGCCTAGTTTGGTTCTTATTCTTTCTTTGCTTGACCAGCCCAGATCTAAGACCGTATCTGAATTTTGAGGGATCCACCCACTCAGGTAGCATGCTCACAGAATTCTAAAAGCATGGCTTTTGTCTAAGATTCTAGAAGGACTAAAATAGCATCTCCATAGGGATTGTGCCTACATTTAAATTCAAATCCATCTGTGTAGTACATACCCACCTCTGCTGGATTTTTTCTAAGGCTTGGAACAACCAAATTTACTCAAGATGTGAATTTGTATTCCTCTTCAACTCTACAAGGTGTCCCATTACCAATAAAGCACTCCACTATGTCTTGATACATATAATTTTAAAACATCAGGACCCTCTTCACATTGCCTCCCAAAATACTAAAAACAAAACTTCCTGTGTGAGGGAGTTGTTGTATAAGAATAAAGCCAAACAATCTGGTCATTTGCTACCATCCATAGACATTGTTGTTCAACACATCTTTGGAAAAAGTTATGTAATTCTTCTGTCCAAAATTGAATAGACAAGTCGCAACTTTGAAGCTACATGGAAAATATTTAATATAATGACTTCACATTGTCCATTTAGTAATGTAGATAGTAGGATCATTTATTAGGCTTTGACTTTCATAAGAAATAATATGAGCTGATTGATGATCTTTGTTCTTCATATCTAGAATTTCAGCTATATTTTGTGTGCTCTTTGAATACCTCACCCGTGTAAAGCCTCTTTAAGGCATTGCTTAAATAATGCAACCAATATTTTTCATTTGATTTGAAATGGAATTACTGAAATAAAACATTTTCCTTTTTATTTTATCACTTTATTTAAGACAGAGGGTTAAAGTGAAATCTATAAAAATAGATAAAATATTTAGACAAATGTTTTGTTTCCTAAAACCATAAACTCCTGTCTGTATTTTCATATTCCATTCAATTAAAGAGATAGAATCCTAGTCAAAAAATTTTGAAAGTTGTCACAGAAATCTGCTCATGACTATTGACTATATACAAGTGCACTGAACTACTACACACAGTGTTTGAAAAAATACGTAAGGAAAAGAACAGAAAGAGTTGCATCCCTTCTTGGTGTAATGTCACATTTTTCTCCAGTATCTTTGGCAGTTGTTTTAAGGATGATAGAGTTTAAAAAAAAAAAAAGATGATAGAGTCAAAGACAAAGGCCTTACTGTCGTCTGAAACATCACATGTTTCATGGTCTGTAGCTCCCTGACATTTTTTCAGTCAGTGTTCCCCACAGTCTACGCGAGACCAAAAGGGCTCCTTTAACATACATTCCAAAAATGCTCCCTGCACTTCAAGGCATTGGTATTGGTACTTACCTCTGTTTGGAATTTGGAATAGTCTTTCTCCAAAAATATACATGGCTCACTGGCTCAGTCCAAAACTTCTTTTTGATCTCTGCTTAGAAGGCCTCCAAATTAGTGAAAATTTGTTTGATGAGCCTCCATAAAATAGCAGCTTTCCTTCCCAGCATCAGTCCCACATTCCCTATTTACTTGCTTTATTATCTCCACAGAATTTTTCGCCATCACATACACCCATGCACAGACACCGTAACACTCTCTCTTTCTCTCTCTCTCTCTCTCTCTCTCTCACACACACACACACACACACACACTAAGCATTTTCTGTCTATTCCACATTAGAATGTGAGTTGTTGCACAGGGATGAAGTTTATCTTATTTTTTGTGCCCTATTTCCAAAATCTTGAACAACACCAGGCACCTAGTAGACATTCAATAAATATTTGCTATATGAATAAATAAACACGTGAATGTGTTTGATTGCCAGAACAGACAACCAGGCATTGGCTTAAAAACAGGCATTTATTTCTCTCATATATGAAAAGTACAGAGTCCCAGGAGTGGGTGGCAGTTCAACAGCACATCCTTCACTTGTCCTGTTACCTCACGTTGGAAGAGATGGCTACTGCACTTCCAGCCATAATGGAAGGCTCTGAGGAGTGTGATGTACACAGCCTCTGAACTGGGACTGGGAGGAGCATCAGATAAGTCTTTATTCCACATCCTGTGGATGACCTGCCCAATATTGCTTATGCCTTCTACCTCCACCAGCTATCACAGCATAGAATTCATGATTAGTAATTCATGAAATGAATCAACAGGGACACAAACTATGAAACATGGCTTAACTGATAATGTAGAGCAAGTATTTCAGATTTCTCTGTACAATATCTGTCTCTTATAACCCCTAAGTAATTTCACAATCATACATATGTGGATCCTTGCAAAATGTGAGTGTGTGAAGCTAAAAACACCTTGATTTCTCCTAAGGGGAGCTGATGCACACATATTCTCATCTGATGCATATGTTCTTTCATACGTATGATTCCTGAGAAAATATCTTTGCATAGCTTATCCATAGTTGTTTCAACTGCCTTCTCTTAATCCCCAGGGTATATTTTGAACATCTTTTTAAAAACATTAATATTCTATTTAAAATGTAGTTGTCTTATAGTTATCAGCATCAGTGTTATTGCCCTGGTCACTTCAACTTAATAGAGACTTCCTAAAAGTCAGAAACAGAGACCTCATGGATAAATGGTCAGTAAGTGCGTGTTGAATAAAATGGAATAGAATGGAATAGAACAAAAGAAATAAAGTGGGTTGGATTAATGTAAAATGGATGCCCAGGTAAGCTATCAAGGAGGTGACAATAATGCAGGCCTTTGAGTTAAGCACTCCAGAGGGGGGAACAATCATCCACAACTATAGAGAGAAAATCTTTTTTAAAATCTGTTCCCAGCAGAGTAGTTCTTTCTCAAAGCACAGGTTGTGTTAAATTGAGTCTAAGCCAATTAAAGAGTTTCCCTTTGTTTCTTCTAAAGGACAATGGCCAAGTCTCTTAAAGACAGTGTCATATGTCCCAGTCCCATGAGACACCTCTGGGCCTGGTGTATGTCCACAGTGGGACAAAGGGCAGTTTCTAAACCAATGTTTGCTTTTAAAAATTTTATTTGCTGTTTCGTTGGAATCATTGTACAAAATAACCATGTCCTCAGTAGTGGATTTAAGTTACTTCTCAGAAAAAGCATGGAAATCTTCCAAGACCAAAATGTTAATGTTATTTTTTTCCTCCCCTTCTGCTAACTGAAGATACTCTGGTTGTTGAGGTTTTGTCTCCTTTTCTTATGCAGAACCATATTCTTAGAAAATTATTAGGGTTTCACTGACTTCAATCTGGAATGAGATAGAAAGGGAAGGAACATGGTTAGGAAGGAAAGACTTCCCTGTTTTTCTTCAGCTGTCAAAGGGAAAAGAATAAGAAATACACTAAAATTAGTTTTTTCTTGAACTCACTCTATGTGGAGAACCATCTTTATTTCATATTTTTGCAAAATGCCCAACCTTGAACATTACTAAAAAAAAGAAGATAAATGTCTATTTTAAAGGGGTTTATTATAAGTAGCAGCTTTATTATAAGAAGCAGCACATGGGACATGTGCATGTTTCACTGTATGGGAAGAAAAAACCGAACACTTACCAGCTGACATTGCCCTTCTAGCATCTACAGAAATATCTTGAGAACAACTTTCTGATTTGAACAAAGCTGGCAGCAGACACCACAACTTCCTGGGGTCTAAGGTGGTCATAGCAAGCATCCTAAAGGAGATTAGCAAGTGAGGAGAAGTGGCAGGTAGTCAAAGCGCTACCTCCTGGAGAAAGGCCCTCTATAAGAAGCACCCCTGGCAGTAGTTGGGACATGAATCTCAGGGAGCCCTGGCAGAGGCTACCAGGGTTCCCACAACTGAAATTGTTTTGCACCCAGAAAACAAAGCATATGTGAAAAGATATGTATAGAAACAGGGTAGGAACAATCATCCTGTTATTTGTGAAGCAGAGCATAAACAAGCTCCTCTGTCTTGCATTGCAAGCCCTCTGGATGAGGGTAAAATTGAATTGAACAAAGCAAACTATGTATTATTAATGTTAGTATATCTTTTAAAGATTTGATACGGGCAGGCACAAAACATTGCAATAAAAGGGGAAAGGCTCTTCAAAATTGGCAATTCTTTTTCTTCGGTGTTCTCCCAGTGGGATGCCATATGCATCTTTTCTCCTTCTTTTCTGGGGGACTTTTTTTGAACAAAGAAATGGGAATTCAGAAAGGAGAGGAGAAAGACAGCAGCAAGAAGACCCAGAAAGAGAGCAGCAAACCAAAAAAGCTGTAAAGGGACACAGATAGGGCAGCAGAAGGTGAAAAATTTTGAATTAAAAAATGAAGAGAGGGGAATAGTAGGAGGGCTTCTAGAATATTTAATTTACACACCAGGGAACCAGCATGGAAATTTTGTACTCCCTTAAGGCAAATATGTCCATTTCCTCCTTGGATGGACATAAAGAGAAGAGCATCTCCATAGCTGTCTGATGGGAGGAGGAACTTGCTTACTTCAGAGTCCTGTCCCCTCCATTATTCTCCACTGTCTCTTTGCGTCCACCCTACAAGAGGATTGGCCATGGCATCTTCTCCCACTCTCATGATTCTACAAAAAAGCTAAAATTATCAGCAGGTAAACTTCTTGACTACCCAGCTTCACCCAGAGATTCCCAATTTAAACTTTAAGACCACTCTAACCTTAAAAAAAAAAATGAGGAACCTTATATTTCATAGGTTTTTTCTCACTTCTGGACCTGAATATAAGCAATGCAGTTCTATACTGGATCATGTTTAGTTTTTCCATCATTTTTCTACTATTTATTGAGAAATTACTCTATGCCAGGCTGTACTAAGTCCTCTGATGAGCGTCTTTCATTTGTTCAGTAAGTATTTATAATGTACATATGATAAACTAAATGCTATTTATTCATGCATTTATTCACTCATTCAAAATATTTATTAGCACTGACTACATGCAGGTACTATTACAAGAATTAGAGACAAAAAATTAATAAAACAAGAGTCCCTGCCCTCGTGGTGAGGTCAAAAGAAAATGAAGGAATTTTATATCATAATGGTAAGAGCCACTATGACACTAAGACAATGTTGCCCAAACCATTCCCCTGAGTTCCTGGGACACATTCATTCACCTACTTGACATTTCTACAGGGAAGTCAAATTGAATATCTCAAGTTTGTTATGCCACAATCAAACAGCTGCATTCTTAGCCCCTTCTCAACATGTTCCTCTCTCATTCTCTATACCGTAGTAAAAGATATCTCCATCCTTTCACTTGTTCATGCTAAAATATAGTGGCATTATCCTCCATTTCTCTTTCCCTGACACCCTATGTTTTTATATCAGTAAATCCTGCTGGCTCTACCTTCAAATTATATCTTGAATTTGAAACCCCACTACCTCTACCACCATCTCTTCAGTGCAAGATTCTGACATTTTTTTTGAGATTCACAGGGGTCTTTGAATCATTATCTCTATTACCACTCATGGCCCCCAGCACACCAAAAAGAACCATTTAAAATAGAAGACAAATCATATCACCCTTTAGCTTTAATCCCTTTACTGAGCCCCTTTCAGAATCAAGGCCAGAATCATTACAAAGAACCTCAAGCTCTCATGGATGCTGGCTGTTGGTGTCTGTCGGGCTTTATCTCCTTTTACCCTCCCCATGTTCTTGTTCATGACTCCGGGATCCTTAAACTCTTTACCATACCATTCTCTTACTGTCTGAAATCACTGCTACCTTCTCTCTTTGGCTCTGTGGATGGCCCATACTCTCAGACCCTTCAAAGTACGTGCCCAAGTATCACTTTAGCAGTGAAACCTTCCTTGTCCACTGGATATTTTTTAAAAACACACCACCAGCACCTTCTTTACTTAACACTTTTTTCTTCTAGCACCTACTGGTCCTTGCACATTAATTTAGTATTTTCTAGGTCAATTACGATCTTTCCTTCTCTATTAAAATGTACCTGTATTTTGACCACTGGTGTAGACCCAGCCCATAGAACAGTACCTAACTCAAAACAGGGGCTCTGAGCAGATTCATTGAAGAAATGAGCGAGTGAATGAATGAAATCTTTATTATAGTTTCAGGCAGTGATCAATGCCATGTATTAAAATAAAACAGGTGAAGAGAGAGAGAGTGAGTGGGTGGAGTTCAGTGTATATATACCATGGCTATAGATGTCCTCTGAGTGGGTAGTATTTGAGCAGAGATTTAAATGAGATGGGACAGAGCACCAAGACGGTATTTAAGATCTGAGAGATCCCATAGAAGGAAAAGAATGGAGAATCTGAGCAAGGAGCACACTCAAGAAAGGGGAAGGTGGCCATTAGTGTGGGAAACCATAAATGAGGTTGGAATAATGGGATGCTCCTAAAGAATGAGTGCAAGTAGGTGTGTGTGCCATTGTAAAGGGTTTGGATTTTATTCCAAGTGTAAAGTATATCTATTGATGGGTTGTGAGCAGGAAAAGAACAAGCTGACTAACTTTTTTTTTGTACCAGAGATTGAACCCAAGGACACTTAACACTGAGTTACTTCCCTGGCCCTTTTATAATTTTTATTTTTGAGACAGGGTCTCGCTAATTGGCTGAGGCTGGCTTTGAACTTGCAATCCTCCTGCCTCAGCCTCCGAAGTTGCTGGGATTACAAGTGTGCACTACACCGTACCTACTGACTTGCTTGTCATTAAAAAAAAAAAAAAAAAAAAAGACTCTTGAACCTGTGATGAACAGATGGAGGGGAACTCAATGGAAGCTGAGAAACAAGTGAGAAGGTTGGGTGGTTCAGATGAGAGATGGTGTGGGTGGAGGTGCAGCAGGATTCCTGCACATGGAGAGACAGTTGAAGCTAAGAGATATTTGAAAGCAAATATTAGGATTTCTGTTGAATTGGAGGACAGTGTGCATCAAGGATGAGTTTGGGGGGATTGACCTGACTTATGGGTGCTTGGTGATTTTTACTGTAAAAGTCATAATTTGTAAGAGGAAAATAAGAATTTTTCATACTGGACAAGCATGAGATACTTGTTAGACTTTGCAGACTATTAGAGTTATATATATTTCAGACAAAAGGTCAGGGCTGAGGACACAAACATGGAGGTCATTTCAGTATAAAACATATTTAGAATCATAGCACCCAGTAATGTCACCTAAGAGGTAAGTGGTAAAAATAAGCAGAATAGCTGTACTTTAAGTCCCATGGCACCTCAACATTTAAAATCTGGGTAGAATATAGACAGATTCTTCAAAATGAGACAAAATAGCAGTTCCAGGAAGGTAGGAGGAAAATCAAGAGAGTGCTTTCCTCATAGCATGGAAAATAAATTGTTCTGAGCAGAGGTGCTAATAAGTGGGATGCAGTTCCTATTCTCAAAGTGTTCTTGAACTTGGCAAAAGATATTACAGGAGAAACTCTACAAAAAAAAAAGGGTAGAATCTCAGTTCCTTGATTAACTTTGCCTACATGGTAAGAGGTGATCAAATAGTGTTTCACAGAAGACATAATATTTTAACAAGATCTCTTAGCAAGAACACAGGTTTTCCAGGTAAAGAACCGTTAGGCTTTCCTGGCAGAGAGAACAGCATACACATTTGCAAAGGCAAGAGGTAGGACAGACCCAGGGAGGCTGAGGTATCAAATGCAAAGAGTCGCATAGCAGGAGGTGATGCTGGGAAGGTCGGTTTGAGCCAGTTAATAAGACCCTGGCACATCAAACTGAGAAGCTTGGATCTTATCTTGTAAGCAGTGAGAAAAGCAGAAAGTAAACAGCTATGTTCCTAAAACTATTCAAGGCAGAGAAGTAGTCTGATCAAGAAGGCAACACTGAAATGCATATTAGAGCATAGTAATGTGACATACCTACTGAAATAAGAACTGTAGCCAATCACAGTGTTGTGTCCATGTGCACCAGTCACTGGTTCTGGTATTCTGTGTCCTTAGCTACCAGAAAATGGGACTGAACAGGAAGAGTTTTCAAATCTCTTCCAAATCATGAACATTTCTGTGACTCCACCTGGCCCTGTAGTACGATCAGGAAACATTCCATGATAGAAATCAACTGAAAACAGGTCTTTCTTTTCTTTTTTTTTTCTTTTTTTATTCACTCAAGATAGTCTTACATTTAGGAGGGAATCATTGTCATACAATCAAGAACAAATGTATAATGACAGAGAAAGCCAAGGCTGATTCCATTTCATGGTCTACCCCCTTGGATTCCCTTCGATTCCGTGTTTCCCCCTACTTAACCTCCATATTATTCAGACTTCTCATGGAAGTCAAATGTTCCCCACTGGGTTGACACCCCATACTCCTTCCCTCCAGCCTCCTTGATATCCTTCCTGTTCACTCCCCACCTCCCTCCTACTTTCCCTTCATCCCCCAACATCAAAGGCAAGATTCCCCCTGCTAGTGTAAAAATTCATTCATGTTGAGGTTATTAATAGCTTAGCCATCTAGCATTTTGTTTCCAATTGTATTCTAGCTTCCACAAATGAGAGAAAACATTTGGCCCTTGAGTCTCTGAGATTGGGATACTTCACTCAGCATAATTTTTTCCTTGTCCATCCATTTGGCTGCAAATGCCACGATATCGTTTTCTCTAATAGCCGAGTAGAATTCCATTCTATATATGTACCACAGTTTTTGAATCCACTTATCAAGTGAGGAGCATCTGGGCTGGTTCCATAATTGGGCTATAGTAAATTGAGCTGCTATAAACATTGATGAAACTGTATTTCTATAATATGCCTATTCTAGCTCTTTTGGGAAAATACTCAGGAGTGGGATACCTGGGTCATAATGTGGTTCCACCCGTAATTTTTTAAGGAGTCTCCAATCTGTTTTCCAGAGTGGTTGTACCAGTTTGCAGTCCCGCCACCAATGTGACAATGTTCTCTTCCCACAGCCCTTCCAGCATCTGTTATTGCTTGTATTCTTCATTTTTGCCACTCTGTCAGGAGTGAGGTAGAATCTCAGTGAAGTTTTGATTTGCATTTCTCTGATTGCTAGTGATGTAGAGCATTTTCTCATATATTTACGGGCTTTTTGGACTTCCTCCAATGAGAAATTTCCATTTATTTCCATATCCCATTTATTAATTGGATTATTTGTGATTTTGGTGTTCAGTTTTATGAGTTCTTAGTGTATTCTGGATATTAGTCCTCTGTCCGAGATGTAGCAGGCAAAGAGTTTCTCCCATTCTGTAGGATCTCTCTTGACACTTGACTCAATCTTTAGCTGTGCAGAAGCTTTTTAGTTTAATGGTATCCCATTCATTTATTCTTTTCTTTAACACTTGAGCTATGAGAGTCCTAAAACAGGGTCTTTCTTAAAGGAAAAGAAAAGAAAGAAGAGAAAGAATACTCTGGTAAGGAAAATATAATAAGAAAAGGAAGAATGAGGTGGCTTGTGCAGCAAACAGCAAACTTTGCAGATTGGAGCCACATGTCTCCGTTCACAGCTGTCTAGCACCTTCCAACCTGGGCCACACAACTGATTCTCAAAAATGCTTATTTAACAAATATGGAAATAGATTAAGGAATAACAGAAGGATAGCCCCTTGGGTATATAATCAATTGTGGTAGATGGTGATCCAGGTCCTGTTGGACCCTATCCTAGAGTCACTAGAGGATCATAAGGGGATCAAACCCTTGGAACTCCCAAACACACAACAGTAGTGTTGACTGTCTCAATCATACTTAGAAAATTCTGACAGTTGGAATTTGTCATTAAATATGTGATCAGCTTAGCAACAGTCTCTCAGTGACCCAAAACAACCTGTTTTTCTCTATGGAGCAACTGTTATTTGTTTCAGGGTAAAAAAAATCACCATTGGCGAGGAGAGAACCCAGCTGTGTTTGGGTTTTACAGGCTGTCTCAAGATTCTTTCAGATGTTTTGGTTTATGGCAAAGTTGAAAATATAGTATTATCATGATCATTATTACCATTATCATTTATTCAACTACTACTAATAATTAATGTTTACTGAGAGCCCATTAATATGCAGTGGAACTCAATAAACTTTGAATTAGACTTGGCCTCTGTCCAGTGGGCTTATAAAAAGAAAAAAAAACCAAGTTATCACCAAAATTTTAATCTCTTCAGAATATTTTTATTTCACAGGCTCCCCTTGGTTAGGCTTTGCTAAAAATGACTAATACAAGGAAACTGACATTAATCTTGCCATCAATATTTTATATCAACATTTCCCAAAATATGTTGTGCGCAAAGGATATTGACAGGGGATATGTGGGGGAAAAACGATTGCACAGAAAAATAATATGGGAAGACAATGGTTTAAATAAATAAATATGTTTATTTCTTTAGGATTTTGCTGACATTTGAATGGAATAATGTGCCTCATTAGCACCAAGAGAGAGAGGTAATACGTTGCATAGTCCAAATATATTTGCTCAGAATGATTTCCTAAATGACTGTAAAAATGTGGCTTTAAAAATGTGTTCTTAAGCACATATTTTATTTTCATGATTAAGGAATTTTATTCCTTAGGTTCATTTCCTGACCTCTTAGTTCACCAAAGCATTGGTGACACTTCTTATTAAGGATTCACTGTGCTCCATATGTAAGTAACCAAAGTTGAGAATATCAGTCCACAAAATGCTGGCCATACTACCATCAGCTAATCCAGGGAGCCCTCCTGAGCAGCCCCACGGCATCCTGACTATGGAGGCAGTCTTTCTTACTATGTATAAAAAGTTGAGAA
The DNA here is from genome assembly GCA_004027875.1 of Aplodontia rufa. Classification (NCBI taxonomy): domain Eukaryota; kingdom Metazoa; phylum Chordata; class Mammalia; order Rodentia; family Aplodontiidae; genus Aplodontia; species Aplodontia rufa. The sequence continues at coordinate 50,326 of PVKS010000977.1, forward strand.
CCAGGCTGGAGCAGTGGCTCAGCAGTTACAGTGCTTACCTGGCATGAGAACCCCAGTACTACATATACAACTAAGTGTCAGCGAAGCAAAGGTCAGATGAAGAAATAACTAAGATGATTCTTTCATTCTCTCTCTCTTAAAAATAAACAAACAAACAAAGGTGAAAACCAACCTTTTACAAGTGCAGGTCAAACATCCTAATCTGAATCTGAAATCTGAAATACTTCAAAATCTGAAATTTTTGAGTACTGACCGTGATCCTTAAAAATTTTTAGATTTTGAAGCATTTCAACTTTTATATTTTTAGATTAGTGTTCCTTAATTAGGAAAACATTGCAAAATCTGAGAAACTCTGAAACACTTCTTTTGACTGAAGCATATTCAATCTGATTTAAAGCAACTGGAATTCTTTGTTTTAAAAAAGAGAAGGACGGTGAAAGAGAGAGAGAGAGACAGACAGACAGACAGACAGAGACAGAATCATTTTTTATTGAATTTTCACATGGCTTTTGTTGCTCTGACACTTAGTTGTGTACATGGGTCCTGGGGTTTGAACCCGTGTACTTGCACATGCCAGGCAAGTGCCATAACTGCCGAGCCACCTCTCCAGCCCTGCAACTGGAATTCTTGTCAAACACAACCGTTTCTAAAATCACGTAACATAATATCAAGTGTTGCTAAGGATGTAGAGCAAGTGGAACTTCTTTACCCTGAGAATTGTAACTGAGAGTTAAAACAGGGAAAGCCCTTTGGAAAACTGTTGAGCACTTTCTTAGAAGCATAATTACACACCTATTCTATAACAGCAATTCACTGTGGTATTTATTCAAAACAAATTAATGAATTTATCCACAAAACAATTTGTATAAGAATCTTTTATTCATAACAGTCATAAATATAAACAGTGGAAATGTCCATCACTAACAGAATTGATTCACAGATTATGGTATATTTATTGGTGAAATGCTACCCAGCAATAAAAAGAAAATATTCATTTTATACACAAAATATGGATAAATCCAAAAAATGTTGAACAGAAAAAGACAAAGATTACACATTGTATGATTTCATTAAAATCAATTTTCTTTTAGAGAGTGAAAGAGAGAATCTATTTTACTTATTTTTTATCTGTACGTTGTTTCTCTGAAACTTAGTTGTATATGTGGAGCTGGGGATGGAACCTGTGTCCTTGCACATGCAAGGCACTGCTGAGCCACGGCTCCTGCTCTAAAATGAAGTTCTAAAAGATCAAGGCTAACTCGTCATAAGAGAAAATTAGTTGGTGTAACCCTGGAGCACAGATGGGAGCACCTGGGTGTGTGGGAGCTGACTGGAAGGGCCTGGAATGAACTCAGGGAGGAAGGAAAGGAGTAACACTTTGATTGGACTGCTAGGTACAATGCTGCTTACGAGGTCAAAAGTCGCCAAACTAGGGGCTGGAGTGGTGGCTCAATGGTAGAAGAACTTGCCTGGCATGTGCAAGGACCCGGGTTCAACACCACATGCACAATTATATGTTGGAAAAGTGAAAGCCAGATGAAAATAATAAATAAAATTAATTCTGTTAGTTGACACCTCAGACATGAGTTGTCATGAATACTTACCAAAGAGGTAAGTACAAGAAAATGCAACATATATAATTTTTCATGAATCAAGGGACAATGTTCAATTTAACTGTTTGAAACAAAATTGATTTCTCCTTTGATGCTAATTCTCAAATCTGCTAGTATGACTCTCCTGAACCAATTTCATGTGTATTATTTCCATGTGCTCTTGATATCTACTTATATTTTGATAGGTTGTCAAATAATGAGTTGCCCTTTCTTTTCCAATTAAGATAATTATTGATGCTTATATTTGACCCAAATTATATTTTCTTCATTTCAGCATAGCATTTTATTTATTCATGGGTGGATGTTGTCTTTATTTATACTATTAAACCAACCAATGGGCTTTAAATGCAACATCAATTAACCTTAAAAACCAAGAGTGAAGACAACCAAAGTCAATAGCTTTACTAGGCTCCTCCACTATCATCTTGATGATAAGTATGACAGTTGTGAATGAATATCTAATAAGTCACTGAATGGAAAAACCAAGGATCAGCACAACCATGGTTCACTAATAAGTTGAAAATTGATGAAGAGTTATATGTTTTGGTTTTCCATTTTTTAGAACTTCATTCGAGCCATGGATGTGTTAGAAATACCCCTTTAACCCCAAAGGCAGGCAAGTGGACCCCTAGGCTCGGGAACCTGTTGCCTTTGCAATTCCATCTGGGATGTCGTAGGTGTGCTGCTGGAGCAAGCAGAATCTAATGGCGCACCCTGTGGTTCCCACAGGTGTGATGGACCCCAGATGCTGAATGGGACCGAGCAGGTCCTCCATCAATCAGTAGCTGCAGAACATGCTACTACTGTTACCTAGCTCAGATCCTTGGTCTACTGAGACCAACAAGAATTTTGATACAAATGGCTCTTTGGAAAACACAAGTTAGGGAAGAGTTTGCTTAGTTCCTTTTCTTTTGCTTCCCTTCTCTTTTGGCTCCCTGTTCTCCTCACCTTCCTTTTCCTCCTTATACCTCACATTTATTGGGACCTTACCGTGTGCCGTTATCTTTTTGCTTTACACTTTCATTTCATTTGCATTATTACATTTAATGATTTCCCAACTTAAAGGTAGAAATGGTAATTTAAACCCTGTTTTACAATTTGAAATTTGAGAGAAAATTTATGAAATAATACAGAGTTTAAACTTAGAATAATTGGCTTTTTTATAAGGATGTTCTATTGTGGAGTTATATCACAGCCTTTTTTTTTTTTTTTTTTTTAGACAGAATTTCACTAAGCTGCTTAGGGTCTGTGTGACTTACTGAGGTTGAGCTCTAACTTAACCCGGGGAAGAATCAAATTTGATCCTAGGGTTTCTCGGTCACATAAACTTGTACACAATATCACTTCACACATCCTGACCTTCAGTTTAATGTAGATAATGTTTTAATATATATATATATATGAGCAGACTATACATACTTTCTGATTTTTTACTTTGCTTATAGTCATTGCTTTAAAATATCTACCATTGTTATTAGTTTTTTACTTTAAAATCCTCCACATATTTTAAAATGAATAAAACCATTTCTCAGTAAATATTGTTCTCTTACCTCAGAAATAAATGCATAAATTTGATAAATCATTTAAATTTTAGATATGTTTTCATCTGTAAATCAAAACTTTTCCAGGTGAATTACTCTGTGTGACCTAAGAGAGCTCACAATTAAAAGGAAAACAACAGAGAAAGAATACTGTTTCCTAAAGTGAGTGATTGCAATAATACACCAGTCTACATGACCTGTCTTTCTACAGCCCACCTACCCTGTACCCCACTGAGAATAAAACACAAGAGGCATTTCAGAAAGACACAGGGTCTTCTTTCCTCAGAGACTTTGCTTTGGTCTTCACTGCCTCTTTGTTTCTTGTGTTAGAGGTTAAAAGAGTTCTCCTGTCTGGAGCCTGTACAGCCTCACCCTCTTCTCCTAGCCATATCTTTTTCCTTCTAAGTTTTCCAAAACCAAAGTTGAGTCCAACACCAGAGGTATGCCCTCCCCTCGAAGCAGACTCTGATACCTTCAACAAAACTGATGACTTCCTTACTCCTGCCTCATTGTCCCATGTGTCTTGAACTCATTTGAGAGGAAAGGGGATGTTGGCTGTTGCCCTATGGAGGAACAGAGTTCTCTGTGGATAGGATTTCTACTCTATGTGAACTGGCCTGTAGGCATGCCGGCTCACTGCAGACAAGAACATATAGCAATGAGCAAGGTGTGGATTAAGGACTTCGAAGCAGGCATCTGGGTTTTTGGTTTTAAGTGCCGTTTCAGGCAGGTCCTTTTGGTGCTCAGCATCCTTATTTGAAACTAAGGGGGTGGTCTTCAACCAGGACTTCAACCTATAGGCCCGGATGCCCCAGGAGTCCAGAAAGGTGGTTATTAAAGTCTATAAATTATTCTCACTTTTTGAAAAGGTTTTCAAAGTCCATTGTGGTCAATTTACAGATATTTAAATAAAATAACATCAACATAATGAAAACTTAAACATATACTTATATTGAATTAGAAGTGTTGTAAAAACAAATTCAACTAGTTTGGCAGACAAAATATTTTGAAAATGTGATCCATGGTGGTAATACTTTTAAAAAAGGATACTTAAAACTGGAAAGACTGAAAATGCTACATGATTTCTAAGGTACTTTCAAGTGTCAAGAGTATGATTCTATGATTTTAAATTTAATGAAACTGTAACCTACATAGAAAAAGCTAGGAGTCACTTAACAATGGTGAAGTGTTCTCAGACTATCTTGTGATTATACAAGCATTGTAGTTACACAAACCCTAGATGACTACACTGTTGCTAGATAACATAATCTTATGGGAATTCTGTCACATGCGAGATCCATCTTTGTCTGCAGTGCTGTTATGTGACACATGACCGGATAGTTGCTAGGCCTGGGCACTTTTCAAGGTTCTCTACAACTCCATAACAATTCTTTGAGATCAATACTCTTAAGATTCCCATTTTACAGATGAGAAAGCTAAAACCAAGAGGTTAGGCCATTTACACAGGGCTACAGAGACTGATTTATGTGTGTGTTGACCTATCATGGATGTAAATAGGCAGAAAGTTCTGTAAAGCTATCTGCTCTTCATAATGTATACCTGAGATAGCCCAGGTTTCTGTGCGTGCGTAGGGCAGTTTCACATGAAATCAGCACTCACACAAGGCCGAGCACAGTACTGCCTAATGAGTGTGTAGTCTCTGTGCTATGAGGGAGGTATGTTAGCTTCCTTGGACTGGCATAGCAAAAGACACAGATTGGGCGACTTAAACAACAGAAATGTATTTTCTCACAGCTCTGGAACCTGGAAGTCCAAAATCAAAATGTTGGCAGATTTTGTTTCTCTGGAAGCCTCTCTCCTTGACTTGCAGGTGGCTGCCTTCTCACTGTGTCCTCATATGGCCATTCCTCTGTGCGTGTGTAGTTAGTTGTCTGTGTTCTTACACTCTGTCCTAAAAAAGATGCCAGTCAGAGTAGAAAGGGCTCATAATAACAGCCTCATTTTAACCAAATCACCTCTTTAAAGGTCCTGCTACAAACAACACTGTCTCTGATGTTCTGAGGGTGAGGATTTCAACATTGAACTTTGGTGGGTGGTGGTGGGGTGTTTGTAATTCAGCCCCTAACAGGAGGTGTTCTTCAGGGTCGCATGTATAAGACAAATTTCAAAATCCCTCCATATAACGTCTTTGTTTTGGTAAACTCAGTGACTCAGTAAAATGCAATCAGAGGAAAGAAGTAGCAAATGTGTCACATAGCTCAAGTATTCAGCTGACCCTCTCTGGGCTTCTCTACAAAACCCTGCAAAACCCATCCTTTATTCTAATTCCACAGGCTCTTCTGTGCCTTAGGTGGGAACCTCACAAACAGTTGGAGAGTTGGTCTATTATCATGTTTTAAATCCGGATAAGGTATAATGTCATACAATCTAAGACATTTGTAGAGATGTATTGGGAAGAAGGGGGAAGAGGGATAAGGGTGGGTATTTGGGTGGGGAGCTTTTGGGGGTTAATCTAATTTTCATAATTTATATATATTATTTTATTTCATTAGAAGCTTGTTTGATTGTTCAACAAATAAATTTCTGAATAAAATAGTAAAAAAAAGAAAGCCCCTGAGACCTAGGGTTGGTGAAGTAAACCAACACTGTGGCAAGCAGGAGCAGGATTTTCAATCATGGTGGCAAAGGGACCTCTGCAGCTGCAAGCTAATACAGACAGGGTTGGAACCCAGCCCACGGGACAGTTACTGTGCAGTAAGACAGCATGTTCCTCTTTGTCAGGTGGCCAAAAACCAACATGCCAAGTAAGAGTATCCATTTACCCAACAGTGGCTGCAGTATGGGGCTTCAGAGCAGGACCAATGAAAGTTAGGTGACCATCCTGGTTTCAGTATAATATGCTGAGGCTCCAGATGGAGATCCCCAAGAGGAAATGAATATAAACAAGGGAATGAGATAGGAGGCCAAAGCAGAGCACCAAACTACTGCAGCAATCAGTTCAGGAAGGGAATCTAGGATCACCTATGGCTTTTACAGCAGAAGAATCTCAGCTGCTTCTCTTAAGTGGGGGCTGAGATTTTGAGTACACAGTCATTCTAGATTAGGGGTAGTTCGTGCTGGGCTGGGAAGACTCAAGATGTAAGATTTTGCTACTGAGCATATCTGAATTAAGCAAGGACTGACAAGGACAGTCCAGTGAGGCACTGAGACCTGGCTGGTGTTTGTCCTTGCTGTTTCTTTTATCTCCCTGGGCTTCATGCACTACTTTAAGAAGAAGCCCACTTTTTCTTCGTGTGATCTTTTCTTGACCACAGGTTCCAGAATGCATTTTTCTCTAGTGCCTTCTCACTGAAAATTATAAACAGGATAAAAACTGGGCCAAGAAGTTTACTCTAGGGAGCAAAGCTGCAAAGGCAGAAGGCGGGCTACCTGACCCAATCTATCTTTTTCCATTGCTAATGTTTCTGACTCTGTGATTATAATTCTATGAATATGATTGCTGCTGCACATTCGGGTCTGCCTGCCAGTAAATGTAGGCCAGTCGTTCCCTCCTGTGACACAGACAGGCTCCTCTCCCTCACCTGAAGTCATCCGTCTCTCCCATCCTTCCTGTCACTTGTTCCAGAAAGACTCAACCATACATCTGAGGCCTGCACTGCTGGCTCCTGCTGGCTAATTGGCCTCGGATTGCAGAGTGTTGTTGGTTTATTCTCCAAATAAAGGGCTCTGTTTGGATTTCCTCCTCTGCAGGGCTTTTGGAACTCCTTGCAAATTTCTTCCTTAATGTAGTTATGGACTACAAATCTTGACTTCAGGGAGAGAAAACAAGTGCCTACTGTCAGAATGTAACCTCCTTATCAGGTCCCTAAATCTGTGCCCAGCCCAGGACTGCTACTTCCAGTCTTCCTGAGCAGCACCAATAGGGAGGGATTCAGATCATCGACCTGGTTAGATTTCCTTTAGGATTAGCTCTTTAAGATTTGTGGAACCAAGGCCCCTTCTTCCCTTGCAGATTGGGTCTCTCCTATAAGGGAGGACCCTGAAAAGGGTGTTTCTTTGTCTATGGTTGTTCCAGTACTGTTTTCCCACATTTTAATCTACTTCCCTATTTTGCATGAATTTTTTAAAATTCATAAAATAATTTATATAAAGCTGTGCTTCAACTGGGAATCCTGTCCCTAGGAATGGCTTTGCTGAAGGTCATTCACTTGGCTGCTGCTATTTGGCACATCTCATTTTTGATGGAGAATTGACGGCTTTGAATGGGAGGTTTTCATCCCATGTGTTAAACAGCTGTTCCCTCTTACCAGATGGTTTAATATGGTTCCTCTTCAAGCCTAGCAAAGGGAGTGAGCTCTCTAGCTTGTAGTTCAGAGAAGAAATCCAATAGCATAAAGATACATGGAAAGAGTTCCATAGTGGTTTGGGGTAAAATCTCCCTGTTGGGTTAATATTCAGATCATAAAAGAAATTTAAAAAATGTTTGGAGACTCACTTCTGGGTCTGTTGATTCAATGAGACTGAGATTTTGGCACAATACTCTGAGGTCCTCAGACAGATAGAATGGCACTGGGCCCTGTTTCCTCTGCCTTTGTGAAGATGATGGACAGGCACTGGTGCCGAGGCTGTGGGTACCAGTGAGGAGAGGTGATTCAGTGCTAGCTCCACTACCCCACACAGTTCCTGCTGCTGGCAGCTCACCTCCATGTATTCCATTTATCTGAAGTCTTGGCCAAGCTGCCTGCTGCTGTGACCTAGTTACCATGGAGAACTTGTACATTCTTGGCTTCCTTGCTGCTTTTACAGGCAGAATTACAGAAGAGAATGTCTTTGCTGCTAGGAAATATAAATATTACGGAGAGATGCTCATTTTCTCCCTCTATGATGATTATTACCAAAGATATGCAAGCAGACTTCATTACAGAGCATTGTCCTTCATAATGAGCCCTTGGTAGGCTTTTCCAGGGATGGATAAGTCTGCTAGGAATGGATTGTGTTAACCCTTGTCTATCTGCTAGATAGACCTAAAGTAAAACTACTTACTCATTCAACAGAGTACCCCACCCCCAACTACCGCCTCCTTTGGAGTGACCTTGCTGTTGACTATCACATGGTCTAGAAGTAAAAAGAAAACTCCAAACAAATCAATGCAAATTTTAAAATGTTGCAATAGACTATTTTAACAAGTGCAAAGAGGAATAAAAATAGTCAGGGGGATGGTGATACACAAACATACTGGGATTATATATTAGTCGGGAAGATATTCTGAGAGAGGTATCCCCAGCTGAGTCTTGAATGTAGAGTTCTTATTCACAAGGAAAGGGTGGGACCTTCCAGAGTTGCTACTCATCCGTTGTGTCTGTGTTCCAGACAAGGAATGGGGCAAGAGAAGAGTGAAAGCAAACAGCAATAAGGTACATACTGACAGAAACTTCTCTCAGATTTTGACATCATTCCCGTTCAGTAGCATGGCCTCCCCAACTGCAAGAGAGCCTGGAGTGCTGAGTGCTTTCATCTGGGTCCCTGGGCTATCCAGAATAAAATTGGGCTCTGTTTAGTAGGGCACAGTAGTCAGCTTCCAAGGTGGTCCCCAGTGATCATCAACTCCTAATATTCATGCCCTTATGTAATCTCTTTACTAACTAAATAAGCTGGGATGTAAGACTAGAGGGATTCAGGGGCAGAGATGGTGTGTGCCAGTCAAGACTGGGTTGCATACAGCATGGCAGCTTCTGACTTAATCTGTCATTGTAAGGCCAACTAAGCAATCTTATGCAGAGACACACACTTAATGGAACCAATTTCCAGTCATGTGAGCAAAAAATTTAATACAGTTGTCCAGCCCTGGTCAAACCTTCAGATGACTACCACTCAGCTGCGTTTGATTACAAACTCATGAAAGACCCCTGAGCCAGAGACTCAACCAAGCCACTTCCAAATTCCTGACACCCCACCACCACCCCTGCCCCACACCACAGAAGAAAGTAAAGGATTATTGTTGTTTAGTGATCTAATACTAAATTTAGAGTTATGCAGCTATTGAGAACTAAATAATAAGAATAAAACATAGGCTACCTAAGGAGCAGGTCACTAGAAGTATATGGCATATCATCCGAGTGGCCACCACATCCTCATTGTAACATAGGCCAAGTGCTGCATCTGCTGTCAGTGTCCCTCCTCCCAATAGCTTTTCTGGGCCTTATTACTTCACCACTCTACTGAGAACACTTGTATCAAGATCAGTATTGAACAAATGTGTCACCAAATCTATTGCCCAGTTTCCAGTTCTCAATTTCTTGAAACCATTGATCATGTCCTTCCTTTTGAGCCCCTCTTTTCTTGACCTCAAATTGTCATGGGTATATCCCTAGCTTCCAGAACTCTGTTCCAGTCTAGACTGCAATTCTTTTGCTTTTCAAATGCTAAACGTCAAGGCATTGAGGACACTGGTCCTGGAACACCTTTTCCTTTCTACCTTTTAATAAATGATCCCAACCAGTCTTCCAGCTTGAAACACAACGTGAAGATGACTGCCAAATTCACATCCAAGAAGCAGTTGTGTAGAGTGGTTAAGAGTGCGTACTTCGGAGTCAGACAATCTGTCAGTCCTAGAGCTTTCACTTGATGATAGGGTGACCTGGGGCCAAATACTTAACCCCATTTCCTATAGTAATAAAATAATAGTGCTTATTATTACATTTAATGGATACCCAACAATCATGAGCAACTTATACCATTGCTACTACTTTTACTAGCGTTATGTTCTATATATGTTAAACATGGGGGCTGGAGCGGTGGCTTGGCGGTTACAGCACTTGCCCAGCATACAAGAGTACACAAGTTCAAACTCCAGCTCCTGTACACAACGAACAATCAGGGTCAACTTGCAAGACTTTCTGCTCTGAAGTAACACCCATTCATTGTCTAACGCAGCACCTTGTTTTATTTACAACATGATGATTTTAATTTAGTTTTTCTGATTTTTAAAAATATTTTTCTTTATTTTGCTTCCAAATTCCCTGCTTAACCATAAATTCTATAAGAATAAAGGTCTTTGGACTGGAGTGGTGGCTCTGCGGTGATGGTGCTTACCTGGCATGCACACTGGTTCAAACCCCAGCACCATGTATACAAGGAAGTGTCTGAGCAATGAAAGCCACATGAAAAACTAAATAAAATTGATTCTTTCTCTCTCACTGTTCTTCTTTCTTAAAAAAAAATCAAATAAATTAAAGGCCTTGTGTCTCATACTAATGAATCTGTAGCATAAATGGAGTTTAGAAAGCAATAAGCACTCAGTATGTTTGCTTAATGATTAAATGCCAATAAGACAAAGAAGAGTAGTTCAATCGTACTGACTGGGGTAGTAATTGCTTTCAATAAAATGCAGAAGACAAGCTAACTGGAGGTGAGGTATAAAGAGGACATGAGTAGGGTCTGGAGTGGTGGCTCAGCAGTTAGAATACTTGCATGGCATGAGCAAGAACCTATGTTCAAACCCCAGCACCACACACACAACATAGTTTCAGAGAAACAAAAGCCAGATTAAAAAAGAAATAAAATTAATTGCTTGTCTCTCTCTCTCTCCCTCCCTGTCTCTAAAAAAAAAAAAAAAAAAAAAAAAAGAAAAGTTAAAAAAAAAAAGAAGAGGACAAGAGTATAACCCTGGATATCTCTGTGTGTGTGTGTGTGTGTGTGTGTGTGTGTGTGTGTATTGGTGGGTGCCTGTGGGCATTTGGTTATGACTGGGAGGGGATGCAGTTAGAGTAGTGTTGCTGGGGTGCAGAAAAGTTCTGGGAGGTATATGTGATTTTGAGGTCCCCCATAAATAGCCTAACTCAATGTGACACTTCTCCCTGAAACTTACCCCCAGGGAAAAAGAGTTGTTTCACCTTAGAGTCTGTGTAGCACATTCCATAATCCAAACTGCTTTCTTAATTACTCACTTACAACAATAAAGTAATGTTTCGGCAACTAGATTAACCTGAAACTACTTTAATCAATGCTACTTTGAGATACTTAGGAGGTTGTCTTATACAATCAATTAAAAAAAAAGTTTAAAGATTTTAACATTGATTTGCATAATTATCTTTGTAACTGTGGTCTAAGAATCACAAGTATTTGATATCATAGCAATGTGATTTTTTAACATTGATTTTAAAAAATGCAACACAGTTAAGTATACTGGTGTTTTAGAGTATAATTTTAGTTATTGTATCATTGGAAGGTAAGGGAGTATTATAGAATATATACATGAATTTGTAATTAATTCAGATATAGAGGGAAGGAGAGGATGTATTAAGACTAAAGGGGAATTTGCAAGTTAGGGAGTTCTTTCTAGTAATAAGAAGATATTTGGCATCTATAAGGTTGAAGAAAAACAACCAGAAAAGAATGAGCAATTTAGAGATGAAAGAGAGCTGATTGGATGAGCAAGCAGAAAAAGTTGGGAAATGAACCAAGATCCCAGATGAGGAAATTAGCTCTGTCCACATGAAGGAACAAATTCTATGGACCCGTAGGTGAAGAGATCAGGTGCAGATGTAAATTTGTACGTGTGAAGGTAGAAGGATGTCACTGGGCCTCACATTTACCTAGTCCACCTTCCCTGTCCTCCATGCCAGGCACCTGGCCCTGGAGTTGCCAGCACACCTGCCTTTAGAAACAGGTGGAGTAGAGGGTGGAAGAGTCCAACTTAGTATTTTGAAATCTTTGACTCTCATTTAGTTACAAGAGTTGTGAGAAGCTGTGTTATCTACAGTTGCTGTACAACTTGGCTCCCCTTCCTCCTGACCCAGAAACCCCTTTCTCACAGTGCCACCTTGGGGAGAAGGAGGAAAAAGTTCATTTCCCCACTCAGTATTCTCTTGTGAGCATCCTCTCCACGGCTGCCTGGGCTTCCACGTGCCAGCCTATTACATGATAGCATTAAGCCCCATCTTCAAATCCATTTCCAACTCCAACATTTTAAAAGTGTATAAACACTCAACTCATACGATGCCTTTAAATAATATAACAAGGTGGAATATAATTAAGGGGCAAAATGAGTTGTACAGACAATTTGTGCTGTGAGCAAGTCTTTTTAAGTTGACTAATGTGACATTGTACTCCATGAGGGGAAAATTTCAGCATTTTATTTTCAGAATTACCCTGATTCAAATTAGGTCACAGGAGGCTGAGGGAGGAGGATTGGAAAAGTCCCAGAGCACTGCTCAGGTGATATAAACTCTTGATTTTCTTTGTAATCCCATTGAAAGGAGAAGGGCCGGAGCTGCAGAGTTTTGCAAGCTGAGGACAACTCCGCCTCTGTCCAAGCACCATCTCTGCTTGCAGAACAATGAAACTTCAGGCCACTGGAGTCTGTTATCAGCCCACAGCAGGCTGACCAATAATCTCTAGCCACTTGCAACAATGGGTGCCATAGCTTAGGCCAGGTAATGAGGAGCCTCTAAACTGAATCAGTTTGATTTTATTATCCTTTATTTTACTCTTCTCAGTCCAAGAATAGTCTTATCTTTTCCTTTTTGTTGTTGTGTGCAGCCCCCTTCCCCTCTACAAAAGAAAAGGTATTAGGTAGCCTTTTCCTTCATTTTACAAATTTGAAGTCACCTCATTATAATAATCCTCGATAAAATACACAAATGTACATACAAAATTAAAATTACCTGCCTCAGTTTACTTTGTTCAATGTCTGGTCCAAAATTGACTAATGCATACTGGCTACATAATAATGGCACAGACTCTGTGGCAGCTCTGGGTGCTGATTTGGGTCATGGTCTCTGCGCAGGGAAGGGATTCATCTACATCCCTCAAGCCCTACACACCCTCTGCTGGAGGTACCTCCTATATCATTTTTTATATGTAATCAGAGCACCAAGTAAGAAGTAAGATCTTGGACCACTAAGAGAGACTATCTCTATGTTGCCGATTTGGTACAAAGTACTATTTGGTTGCTTCAATATATTCTATTTAAAAGTCATTTCTTAGTCCAATATGCATTGACTCAGCTTCAGGAAATTGTTTCAAAGGAATCTCTGAATTTCTTCCTCCACCCCACCTAGCTCTTCCACAGTCTTCTCTCTAAGAGGTACTCTACTTGTTTCTGAAGGGAAGGTCCTGGATGGAAAGATATAAAGGCATAGTTGAGAAGGTCAGAATTTACCCTTAGATAAGTAAGTTGGAGGAAGATGAAGTCAAATAAATCTTAATTCATGAGCATCAAAAAGACAGGAATGTGAATCAATGCCCTGAACATGTGCAAATTAGTCTATCCTCACCTTTCCTTTTCTCAATTTTGAAAATGTATATAAGTTAGTGATGAGAAATAAAGAATTTGATTTTATTTAAAAATGTATTTGAAAATTACAAAGTGAATTTCAAATGGAGTTAAATATAAAAATGAAAGCATTAAAAATGATAAAAGGTATTTTTATATCCTTGAGTTTGGAAATAATTTCTTCAGCAAGATTCAAAGTGCAGGTGTTATTAAAGAAAAGGCTGACAGATTTGGTAACCATTAAGAAACGTATTATCGTGAAACACTCATAAGCAAAATTAAAAGATGTATAGCAGGCTGGATGAAAATATCCACTATATTCATGAGAGATAAAAAAAAGCCATGCATGAAATATGTAAATAATTCTAATAAAATAATCTAATGAAAGGGAAAAAAGGATACTCCAAATCAGAAAAAAATGAGTAAATAAAAAGGAAATACATAGTAGAAAAATACAGATGGATAATTAAGATAAAAAAGGGCATTGATTTCACTAGAAATCAACTCATGACAAATTACAACCCAAAGATGTTTTATAGCAATGATTTTGGTAAAACTCAAGTAGATAAATAGCATGTGGTTACAGTGAGCAGAAGGGAGGCAGTCATCCTTACAGATCAGTTGGGAGTGAAAATTCGTAACGTCAGTGTAGCTCAGTCTGGTAGTGAGACAGTTTTAGGAGAGATAGTGAAATGGCTAGGTAGTCAGGACAGGACAAAGGGCCCCATCTAAGCGCTAGCAGGTAGAGAGTGATTGACAGGGCACAATAAGGGCCTTCATATTCAAATTACCATGAGGCTCACCTGTGGGAGCAACCCCTTTGTCCCTGAGGTGGGAAAACTAAGAAATGGGGGTGGACACAGATGGGAACTTGGAAAGAATTGCGACCTGTTTTGCATAGCTCTTAACCAATGACTTTGGTACTAAGTTTCAATGCCTGCTTTGCATAAGGTTCAACCAATGATGTAGATGCATTTCTCAATGCCTGCTTTGCATGAATGTTAATTATGTTCATACCCCAAATCAATATAACCCCTGGCCTGACCTCCGTTAGACGGTATCCTGCTTCCAGGTACCCCTCCGCTTTGAGGAGACTCTGCTTTTCTCTCTAAAAAAATCCTACTCCTTTTACTGCCCGTTCTGTGATTGTCCGTGGATTTTATTCTTCAAATTCAGGAGACAAGAACCCAGAAGATGGGCACCAAATTCCCGGTGTGTTTCCACACCAAGAGCTGCAAGGCACCAGGGGAAATCCTAGCTCTTAGCTGGTTAGCTGCTAACACTTTGGGGCTGCAGAGACCTGCAACTAGCCCAAATTCTCAGTTCTAACTGAGAAGAGCTAAAAACACTGAAAATGGGCTACTTTGACTATGGAATTCTGTAGCCAGGCCCTATTCATTCACCAGCTGCAACAGAGAATCCGGCCTCATCTCAAAAACCCTGCATTGGTAGCATTAATCAAATTTTGATTGAACATTTCTAAGAAAGAAATGTTTTAATAAATTCTTATACTGTGACCAAATATGTGTACAGAGGGATATTCAGGGGAACATGATAACGAAAAAATAGAAACTACCCAAATGCCCCCAGAGGAAAACATTTAAATTAGTGATGGCATATCTTTTATACAGACCATAAAAAGAATGAGGCAGATACATATAGAAATGAAAGATACATTTCTGAGAAAAAGAAATATATCCATGTGAAAAAGTAGTGGAATAATAAATGTATTATTATCCCTTTTATGTAAAAGAGAAGTATCCAATCTGTATAGAACTACCTTTATAAATATAACCACACAGTAAATGGAACAACATTTGCAAGTACCATGAACTGCTAACCTTCTTTCTTTTAGGGAAGTGAGCGGAAAGAAAGTTGTTATAGATAAGAACTACTCTCACATTTTGTAGAGTACATGTCATTGTTTGTATCTTTCCAATGAATCTACTTATTTACTAATTACACAAGAGGAAAGAATGGAAAAACAAATGAAGATGCCAGTCATATGGCTAATTAGCTGTTAACATATAGAGGAGTTTACTCTATATGGAATTAACTTAGAAAACCCTAAGGAAGGATCAAGAATCTATTTATTTTCCTAGACATAAAGTAATTTGTTAAGGTAAGGACCATAAAAGTTAGAAATTACTTTAAAAATAAAGATATATGATGAATAGGATAAAAGTCATTCATTCATTCATTCATTCATTCATTCATTCATTCTTTTAGCAAATATAAAACAACTGGTGCTATACCCAGCATTATTCCAAGCATTAGAGATACAGCAATGAATTGAACAAAGTACCTTCTTTCCTGGAGCTTCAATTCTCCTAGCCATCCTGAAGACAGTGGGTGTAGTGTGGGTAGAGGTTGGGTAGGGGTGGGGGGGCAGAAATTACACAAATAATTGCATGTATAACAGCAGATGGTGCAAAATTTTCTAATAAATCAGAAGCAATGTTATGGAAGGTACAAGTCCCCTGGCCGGAAACATTTATGATATTATGTGGGATAGTCGGCAAAGACCTCCCTGACCCCATGAATTCTGAGGAGAGACCTGAAGAAGGCAAAGAAGAAGAACTTTCTGGAAGAACAACCCAGACCCAGGACAGCATATGCAGAGGTCTTGAGCAGGAAACTCATAGTTCATAGAAACGAGAAGAAGACTGGGAAATAACATGTTTTGTTTATGTGCTCAGTGATTTACCTGAGCCACATAAATTATTTAGTCTTCTAAACTCAGTATTATTTCTGTTCTCAGGATGAAAAAATTGTTCTCAAAGCAATGAAAGGATTTGTGAAAGACTGTGTCACTTTCCTGTGACTGAGCTGTGTTTGAATCTAGGTTCTCTTTGAATTTGGGTATATGCAGTTTCTAGATCAGCCAAGTTTCTACCTGTTAGCATTTCAGAAACTTAGGAGTCAAAATCCCCAAGACAGGGACCCAATAACCTGTATTTTTAGAAAGCTTAAATGATACAGGTCACTGATTGGCAAAGTTTAGGAGCTGCTTCTCCAACCCACCTCCTTGGCATATGAGAAAACTGTGAACCTTTAAGGACGAATGGCTCATGAACTGTCCCACAGTGTGGCGGCACAGAGCCGAAATCCAGACCCCTGACTTCCAAGGTTTCTCAGTGTTTGAAGTGAAGGAGGGTAGGCCTTCTCTAAGGTGTGCATAAGAATCACCTGGAATCTTGACCACCTGGGGTGAGATCTGAGACTGCATTTTTAGACAGATCCCTAATGATGCCAGTGCTGCTAGTTGGTCTGTGGCCACACTTCAAATAGAAACAACTTAAAACTTGCAGCAGAGCTTGTTAGAGTTGCTAGGACCCAACTCTACGAATAGAGGTTAGGAAACTGTTCGATTTCATCTGAGTGTGTTACATGACTCTGGACACTGTTATTAATGAGTGATATAAAATAGTGTTTGAGTGTGTGAGAGTATTTAGGGAAAGATGGTGGTATACAGGACAGAGTGGGAAAGCATGGATGAATTGATGTGGGTAGGAGCTGGAATGAGATCTTCAAACTGAAACTTGAAAATTATATTTAGACAGAAAGTTGAAGGAATATTTTAATAACACAAGTCAAAAATTCCAATGTTCTGGCTTCATTGATCTGGATGAGTAAATATTTTTTAATTTGATAAATCCAGGATATTGTTTGGGGAAATTTTTTAATGACTTGTGATTGGGACAGACATTGCAGCAGGGGTGGAGAGTGTTTATGATCTTGTTGAATCTCTGGGTCCTCTTTTCCCAGGTCTGGGAATTTCAACATCTTTACTACCCAGTTCCTCTCCCTATATTTCCAAATACCTTCCCTCTGGAGAAATTCACTTCTCTGTCATGACTTTTGTGTTTGCCTAAGGATGGGTCAGGTGAATTAAGATATTTTCTCTTGAATATTGTTTTTCTCTAATCTCTTCACTCTTCCCTTTCAGAGAGGTTATGGAGCAATGCAATTTAAATTATGTTCTTTTGCATCTCATGGCACAGAGATCCCCCTCTCAGGACCCCTTATAAGGACATTGTAGCCAGAAGAAAAAAAATATCATTGCATTAATTAGATGTTATAAATCATCTCTTTTCCAATGCCACCATCTCCTGTCTCAGAATGACTTCAGGCAGAGTTCATGATCAACATTACTGAACACACAGCTTCCCTGTGATCTCCTGTGTGGGGTTCAGATTGCTAGAGATGCTGGGGGTTGTTGCTTTAAATGCTACAGGATGGTTTGCTCGCCATAATGAGGAAAGATGGTGTGGGACCAAGAGATACAATAGGTGAACACCAAAGTTTAAAAATAGAACACTGAATACTTCAACTCTGACCACTGTAATATATGTGCAGAAAGGTTTTCTCCCTACCTGGGACCAATTTTTAGGAACACCAGCTGGTGCCCTATAATTCAATTCAGTTCTTTCTACTGGGAGATAGCATCAGATCCCCCAGGTTAGGGCTCAGACCCACAAGACTTTCCTCAATTTGAGAACCAATCACAAGTTGTATGCTGTCATCTATCCTTCTGACCAATCCTCTTTAACCCTGTATTCCTAGTACCTATTCCTTAAGTTTAATTTCCTGCAGCAGCTCACAGAACTCAGGGTAAAACTTTATTTATATGCACCTATTTATAAGGTATACTGCAAAGGATATAGACAAAGAGTCAGATGAAAGATACTCACAGGGAGAAGGGGTATGGTTCCACCTTCCAGGAATCTCATAAAACTTCCAAACCCAGTCCTTTTAGGTTTTTATGGAGGCTTCATTAATAGTCATAATTGATCACATCATTGACCATTAAAAATCAGTTTAATCTTCAGCCGCTTGTCTTTCTTCCCTCCCTGGACATCCTAGGAGTCAGAGATGGGTTGGGAGCTGAAAGTTTCAACCATCTAATCCTGCCTTGATCTTTTTCTGGTAATCACTCCCAACCTGAAGTTACCTTGGGGCCGGCCCCCTGATTCCAATCATCTTATTAGCATAAAAAAGGCAACCTTCTCACTGTATAGAGAGATTCAGTGTTTTACAAAGGGACTGTATGTCAGGAAACTTGGACAGAGACCAAATTTACATTTCACAATCTCACAACCTGAATCATGTTTTGTTCTCTTTTAATTCTTTGTGTTCTTATATTTTTGGGTTCCTCATTAATCTTACTCAGCCCTACTGCCAATCTATAAAGTGGGACAAGTAATCCTACCAAATTTCCATGCGCTTTTATTTAATTACAGAGTTGCTTAATTTAATCACCATCTGAAATGAACTAGTCCACCAAAATAAACACTAAATAAAACCTCAAAGCGATTTATAAAATTCCATTTATTGCTAAGGAATTCTTTTTAAGGGATTCTTCCTAAGAGAAATCTTTCCCTTCCTAGCTTCTTTATCATAATACATTTGATATTACATAACTTTTATTTTAATGACTCAGGGCCATCTATGTGAGTAAGGCTTATTGTACAATGGAGAATTTCAGTGATACTCTCCCGAGCTATTGAAATGCATGGTTATTTGTTCCTGTAAAAGATAGCCTCAAATTGATATGCTTTTGAATTCATATGTCTACTTTTTTCTTGTTCTTCCTCACTGTCACTATACCAGTCCTTACCTTTTGCTGCTGAAATTTCACTTATTTTAGTCAATGTTCATCTTCTCAGCTTCCATTTTTGACAATGATTATCAAAATGAAACACATTCACTCATGGGATTGCCAGGACCTTTTCCGAGGATCTGTGAGGTCAAAACTATTCTTTCTATAAAGTCAAAATTATTTTCACAGTAATATTCAGAATTATTTACTTTTTAAAATTCGTTCTCATAGCACGAAAGCGAGATGGTACACACGCTGGAACCTTAGCAGCAATCAAGTTAGTGTCATTGTAGTCACTATATTCCTCATTGCCACATATTCATGATAAGAAAAATGCCATTGTAACTTAAAAATGTCTTTGTTGAGGCAGAAGAAATTAATTTTATTACATCTCTACCCTTGAAAATATGACTTTTCAAAATTCTCAGATGAAATAGGATTATGCCTATAAAACGAAGTACAATTTTTTTCTTAAGTAAAAATCGTTTTGGGGGCTGGAGCGGTGGCTCAGCGGTTACAGGACTTGCCTAGTATACTCGAGGACCCGAGTTCGAACCCCAGCACCACGTACACAACTGAGTGTTGCAGCAACAAAGTCCACATGAAAAACTAAAGTTGTTTCTCTCTATATATATCTCTCTCTGTCCCTCTTTCTTTAAAAATATTATTTAGGTTGTATGAGTTGCCAGCTGTAGTAGCCACTTTATGTTTGCTGAGAACAGCTTGTTTATTGAAAATAACCACTGACAAATAAATTACTGTCATTTGCACTTATATTTAGCAAAGATTTTCTTAACAAGTTAATGATGTGGGCCTGTCACTTGGAGGAAAATGACAGACAGCATTCTTTGCCAAAATGGAATTTGGGCTTTCAAGCTAAAGTTAGATTTTGGAAACCTTGTATTTGCTTTCCTGAGCTTGACAGGTTCCATGTGTTTAAGACTTTTATGATTATTTGGGATGATACTGGAAGATGCTATGTATCTCATTGAATAGAGATGCTCTTAATAATTAGTATTGCTATTCCAAATGATGTGTGGAGCAAAAGAGGAATCTTTATTAGTCAAGGCCCTCCAGAGAAACAGGATCCAAAAGGGTGTGCGTGTGTGTGTGCGTGTGTGTGTGTGTGTGTGTTTGTAGACATACATGCACATATATTTTACATGATAGTTAGATATCATGTATATTTATGATACACACATGTTGTCCTGCATCCCATTATGTTTCATTTAATGATAAACTATATATATATATATGACAATGATCCCATAAAATTATAATGGAACCAAAATTTTCCTATCACCTAGTGACACTGTAGCCATCATAAAGCTGTAGCACAAAGCATTATTCATATGTTTGTGGAAATGCTAGTGTAAGCAAACCCAACTGCACTGCCAGTTCTGTAAAAGTATAGCACATACCATTGTGTATAGCATGTAACACTTGATAATGTAATAAACAGCCACTGATGCTGTTATGTACTTATTATATTGTACTTTCCATCACTATTTTAGAGTATATTCCCACTTATTTTAAAAAAATGGTTTACTATAAAACAGTGTGCCATGTCATGCTGGCAGCCTAATGCATCTTGTGGTTCTACATCTCTTGATTGCATCAGAAGAGCAGATTAGGTGATTGATCTGTGTCATCTAGGTCATGTAAGTGTACTCTGTGATGTTTGGATTATGACTAATTCGCATAACAATGTGTCTCTCAGTATATATTCTTGTAAACCTGTTGTTTTTGTGTATGTGTAATAATAAGAAATTCACTCATGTGATCATAAAGGTTGAGAAGCCTTAGTATCTGCTACCTGCCTGCTGGAGACCCAGCAGAGCAAACGGGGTAGAAACAGGTAGTTCTGCTCAAGTCTGAAGGCCTGAGAACCACGAGAATGGATTAGAAAACACTCTTGCTTGTCTAAGGCCTGAGAATGCGGAGAATCAGAGGTGTAAGTCTGCGTTAGATGGCAGGAACAGATTGATGTCCCAGCTCAAGCAGTCAGAACGAAAGAGCAGACTCCCTTCCTCTGCTGTTTTGTTCTTCTCAGGTCCTCAATAGATAAATGGTCCCCATCTGCACTGGGAAGTTCAAGCCAGTGAATTTTTTTTAAAGTGGGTGGGGAGAGGGGGAGAAAGAGGCAGAGAGACACACACAGAGAGAGAGAGAGAGAGAGAGAGAGAGAGAAAGAGAAGAGAAAGCTAATTTTATTTTTTCAGCTGACTTTTTTTGTTTTTCCTCCACTTAGCTGCGTATGAGGTACAGCGCTCTACAGCTAAGTTACCAAGTCCCAAGCCCCAAGACCAGTGAATTTTAAAGTAACAGAGTGCAAATGTTCATTGATAAGGTTTTAGATTTTACATTTGGACTAAGCTTTAAGAAAATGCTATTGCTGAGTTTTGGTGTGTACCAAAGTATAGCCACAATTATCTGAAAATGCTATTAAAATTTTTCTTCTCCAATTACATCTTTATGTAAGGCCACATTTTTCTCCACATGTTTCAACAAGAATTGAATATTATTCAATATGAGATATGGTAATATAGCTATCTTCTGTTAGATATTGAAGATATTTGCCAATATGTAAAAACTCTTCTCAAACAAATTTTACCTTGAAAAATAGTTTCCATAGAACTATACATTTATGTTAAAATGTAGTTATCAGTTTTTAAAAATAAATTATTATGATTCAGTTAAATTTCTAATGTAGTAAATATTGTGTTATTCAGGGTAGGGTCCTCAACAATGTTTTAAGTTATCAGGGGGTCCTGAAAATGAAACCCTTAACAAAATTTGCATTATAGTGATATATTTATTCTTATTTCTCATGTATTTTCTGTTCATAAGAAACTTACCATATGAGGAAGGAGAGAAGGAATTGCCATCATTATTTTGCTGCTAGAAATAACTAAATTACAAGTGGAGATTAGAATCTACATTTTCTACCTCCTAGCTGGGAGTGTTATACTGCAGTTGGCCAGGAGCAGGGAGTGGGAGGTGACCAGATTTATGCAACTTTTGTCCTTATTTGAGTTTAAGTCAAATCTAAGTGGGGCCCTGAGATATTCTTTTACCAGCTGCACAAGCTCTTTGATGCATGGATTATATATAATCCATCTTTGTCTACTTAAATATCTTTGCCTCTCGGACACTCCCATATCCTGAGGTCTTATTTCCTCGTTCACTTTAGGTCTCTGCTGAAATGTTACCTTATCAAAGAGGACTTCTCTTTATGATCACCCAGACAGACTGGCTATCCCCACATATGTCAATGAACTGCAGTTTCCTTTGTTTTATTTTGCTTCATCACATATCATTGACAGACTAGATATTATTGGTTTCTTGACCAGCTCCAAGCTCTTCTAGGGAACACACTTTGTTTGCCCTATTCACTACTGTCCTTCTGTGCAAAGAACTGTGATTGGCTCAAAGTTGATGGTAAATACTTGTCAAATTGAAAAATCCGTTGACTGGAGCCCAGCATTGCATGGGATAGCCCGCTGCACAATCTGATTGAGCAGTACTGGAGGAAGCTGAGGGAATCTGGGCCACACACAATAATCTTCAACATGGAGAGTGAAACAAGAACATTCTTGGCACAGACTTAGCATTTAGTAATTACTCAATACATTTTAGTTGTCTCTATTATTGTTTTGGCATTTCTTCACAGTTCTTACTACTGTTTGGTATTATATTTATTATATGCTGTTGTCAGCCCCTCTGTTAGAAAAGCATAGCTTTTGTACCATTAAATGCAGTATTATCAGTAATGAATCAGTCCCTGGAACATGGCAGACATTTAATAAATATTTTGAAAAGATAAATCATTTGATTATCAATCCCAGTCTATTTAAGCATGGATGTATATTTGTAGCCTCACTAAACAACTGTATTGTAAGCTGTGTTACCATTTTATCGCTGAGACAAAATGCCTGAGATAATCAAACTTGATTATTTTGGTTTATAGTTAAAAAGGTTTCAATCCATTATTGCTTAGCCCTGTTGCCTTAGGGCCTGTTGTGTGAGCACATGGTAGAGTAAGATGCTCACTGTATAGTGAGTGTCCAGGAAGCAAAAAGAGAAACAGGCAGGGAGAGGATGCCTCTAGTGATCTAACTGCTTCCAACTAGCCCCACCTCACAGTTTCTATTGCATTCTTGGGGAACCACAGACTTGATACCAAGCCTAGAACACTCAGGAATTTGGGGGACACTTATAAAAAACATGTTTTCTTTCTTTTTTTTAAAGCATAATGCATGTCTTATACTTTGTGTTACTGACCTTATAACCCATTGGTAGCAGTCATTCCTCTGAACAGTGTTCAAGGTCATTCATGACCCTATTTGTTTTGGTAGCCTCATGGCTCCCTTCTTCCTGTCCAACTTCCTCCAGCTGGGAACTTAGCACCTCTTCTGTATGGAGTGTCCTTCCAAATCTTGGGTCTGGCAGTTCCTCTTCCCTCTCCAGGTCTAGCTCCAGGCTCAGCTCCCTCTGGAAAACATCTCTTCTGCTCTCTGTCTGCTCGAGGACTCCAATGTGTCCCTCTTTCATGCACTTAATCACACTGTTTTGTCATCATCTTTACAACCCTGAAACTGCCAGCTCCCTGAAGGGAGAGATTGTCTTGAGTATCTGTATTCCTGCTGCTGAACACAGGTGTTGTCAGATTAATGATCATGATTAATAAGCTTTTATTTAACCAGGGAATTATAAAAATAGAGCATTCGACAAAAGTATCGTGTAAAAGTTTAGATAATTTCAACAGACTATGTTGAACAATACAACAATAATACCACAAGTGTATTTTATAACCTTCCTCTGACAAATCCAATGCACTTTACACACTCACTATTGTTCTAGCTCCTACATGTGACACCCTATGCAAACTATGTTTCTTCTGAATGGGAGCAAGTAGGGCCCCCACTCTCACCATCCTGTCCATGAAAATAGGGAGAATTATTTCTCATTTGTTGAATAAATGGATGAATCATGTGTTTTTTTGTTAACTTAGAAGACATAGGTCCTTTCAGCTACTTTCTATTGCTTCTAACAGTAGTGTATTTGGAAATGAGCAAGACACATATGAGCGTATTAGACCAGGTATATGAAATTTTCTTTCAATTAAAATCTTTAAACCATGAAATAATTAACTAAAAATAAGTTAAAGAATTTCCTACCCAGTGTGATCTCTGCTGTCTTAAATTCCTCTGGCAATTATAAGAATTATTAGCTGCTTAATTCACAAAGTCTTGGATATCTTTTCTTTTGTTCTGACTTGCTACTTAAATTTTCATTATTATTTAAAGTTTCATATGTTTATGTATTGTTTCCTCTGTTGCTCTGTGCGCTCCTTAACAATGGGGAAACTGTTTATCTTTAAAATGAAGTTTGAAAAAAAGCCTCAATTCTCAGGGCTCCTCTCAACCTACATCAGTAACTCTGAGAAATAGCGAAAGCAAGGAGGGACAGAGGGAGCATGTGAATGGCTGTGAGGATGATAGCTGTTTGTCTCAGATTTTTCACTGCTGTGGCCAAAATACCTGATAGGAACAATTTTAGAGGAGATAAAATTTATTTGGGTGGTCACAGTTTCAGAGGTCTCAGTCCATAGATGGTTGACTGCACCCTTCTGGGACTTAGGCAAGGCAGGACATCATGGTGGAAAAGTATGGAGGAGGAAAGCAGCCCAGGACACGGCACCGGGAGGCAGAGAGAGTTTCCCTCACCTGGACAAAAGCATAAACCTTAAGGGGAATGCCTCCAGCACCCCACCTCCGCCAGCCACACCCTACCTGCCCACAGTTGCCACCCAATTAATTCTTATCAATGGATTAATGCACTGATCAGCTTAAGACTCTAGTAATCCGAACTTTTCACCTCTAAACTTTCTTGTATTATTTCACACCTGAGCTTTGGGGGGGACACATCATCTTTAAGCCATAACAATAGCAAATACTAGAAAACAAAATCCTGGGTTCATACTGCAACATCCTAATCCAAATAAAGAAGCTCATTTTTTATAACGTCATGAATTTTTAATGTGGTATTTCATTGACAGAGACAGAGGATTCTAGTACTTCAGTTTAGTATGGTCACTAACTTGTTATATCAACAGCTGGCCATTCTTCCCCAACCAAAATGTGAGGTTCATGAGTACAGAGATTATAAGT
This sequence comes from Aplodontia rufa, assembly GCA_004027875.1. Classification (NCBI taxonomy): domain Eukaryota; kingdom Metazoa; phylum Chordata; class Mammalia; order Rodentia; family Aplodontiidae; genus Aplodontia; species Aplodontia rufa. Next base: position 75,492 of record PVKS010000977.1, read on the forward strand.
ATCATTGGGAATCATTCATATGTAGGGTGAATTAATTAGTAACTAATTTGATAATGGAGGTGTTATGTGAAGTTGGACTCCCCCAAGATGGGACATATAATCAGTCCCCTGGGTGGCAACTTTAGGGGTTCTTGTTCATGGATAGATTTGAAGATTTAACCTTGGCCAAAGGGGATCTCTATTCCCAGTTGTTTCTGTTCTGTTAGAAGTAGTTGTTACTTGCAAGAAACCATCCAGTCTTGCTTTATCTTGCTCTTGTGAAAGATTTACATCTCTCAAATGTTTGGGTGACTAAAGACTAACACTATAGCACTACCACAAGATTGGGAAATTATTTATTTTCAGCCTGACTCGATCATTAATGAGCAGTTAGGAATTCAAGTTATTTGACAATAAGGGATTCAGAAATGCATATTTTTTAGCATGCAAAACAACTGATATTTTCCACTTGGGCTACCATGGTCCTCCTAAGCCCCTTGGTAAATTTCTGGCCATGAGGGTGATGACAGTTATTATAAGGGCACTAGAAAAATGAGAACAACATAGGGCATAATCAATAATAATGAGAACATTGCCCTCTGGGCATAAAGTGACTCTTTGAGTTAACACTCCCACCTACCAGCAGCGGGTAAGTTATATCTTTTCAAGGGACACTCCAAGCTCATTTTTTAGCTAACCAAACACACAGACTCTCTGAGCCATCCCGATGGTGTATGATATATGCTGCATGATTATTGGCAAAGTAAAGAATTATTGTCATCCTACACTGAGTTTAAGGAGTGTACAATTAAGTAGAGATGAATTAAAGAAATCCTTTGAAACTGAAACTCTTACAGTGCCGGTATTGGGAGTTTAGGATTTAGATCAGGCCATTTAAGAAAGTAGCTACCACATTTTAGGAGATCCAGTTTGACCTCTAATATATCCAAGTTTATGTGGTGCATTCTATTATAATGATGTTACACTCTATTCATAAAATTACAAATGTCTCCTAGGAAAAGGGTGAGTCAGATGCTACACTGTCAGGGTCCTGGACATGTTTATTCAGTCCAGGGTCAGTGCATGATTATTAAATCCTACTAGAAAAAATAAATTGACATTTTAGACTGAAAATCACACCACTTCTAGGTGGTGTGCATACTGGCTATGTGCAGATATTATATGTCCCTACAGTCATGAAGCAATTTATATGCTGGCATGGATTTCCAACAAGTCAGTCCATCCTATTTTCTACAGAGCAGACTTGATTAGATCTGAAAGCAGCCCTCTCTTCTCTGCAATAGACCCCATTTAATGGGTTATAGGAAGCCACAAACCCTATTTGATTTCAGCAATGCAGTTGTTGCCAAATCCCTTAAAGGCCCGGGGTACCATCTGCTCTCTCTGCTCACCCTGAAGCCCTCAGAGGGGCTATCACTGTGAGCAGAGCATGGAAGAGGCAGCAGTGCATCCCCACATTGGAGGGCAGGATACCGAGGTGCTTGGTTGCTCCTGATTAGATATCAGTTCACTGAAGCTTCACCTGGGAAAGGTGGACTCTGGCTCACTGAGCATTTGTCCTTGCCCTTTCAAATATTTCTCCCATCATGAACTTTTAAGATTGGTTCTCCTGTTACTGGCCTCTCCTAGGACTTGGGCGCAAATGCTGATTTACTTAGACTTTAGTTCCCTGATGTCCTGGAAGAAGTTAAATCTGCAAAACAGAAATAGACAGTAAAGATAACCCTCCCATCATTTGGAGTGTTAAAACCTTAGACCATACAAATGAGACTATTTATGAAACAATGTGGTTTGGAGGATTCAATTCAATAGACATTTATTGAGTGATGCAATCCTGGTGTCTTTCATTTATTTATTTTTGGTACTGGGAATTGAACCCAGGGTTGCTCTACCACTGAGCTATATCCCCAGCCCTTTTTATTTTTTATTTTGAGATGTCTTACTAAGTTGCTGAGACTGTCCTTGAACTTGCAAACCTCCTGCCTCAACCTCCTGTGTCACTGGGATTACAGGTGTCCTGGTTTCTTGGTGATGATATAAAAGTGAGAAACTGTTGGAGGAAGGTAAAATATGGAAAGAGCTGTTGGTGTGTGACTATGACTTCCCTGAGACAATCTAATCGGACAGAATTCAGGAACCAGAATTCACTAACCAAGAGTCATCAGTAGGAACAATGATGAAATTGACCTATACTCTCAGTTCCAGAATTTCTTCCACCTCTTTGCCTTGTTCACGCTGTGTCTCTGTCTTGCCTGTTCTATATCCCAGTTCTGCTGTTGAAATGAGAACATTGCAAGTCTGCTTCAAATGGCATTTATTCCGTATATTGAGAGACATAACTGTACTATTCCTCCCATCTGGAAAGCATCTACTTTTTCCTTGAAATCCTGACAAATGGTTTAGACACCATGCATTTGGGGAATATTTTTTGCTAGGCTTATATTTAATTATAAATAATCAGTCTTGTTTTCAGCACTAGATGATACAAGACTGGGACTGGGTTTCATTAGTGAATTTAGGTATTTAGATTTCATATTTTTCAACAAATCTTTTGTGAGGCTCTGCCACATGTCAGGAATTGCGTTAGGCATTGGGAATAAGATGATGGCCCTGGAGTTCACAGAATCTCTGTCCCTGTAGTGGGAGATGTGGGTGATTAAATGGGCATCTCCATCTTCATATGGGTTTCTTAACCTCAGAAATAGTGACATAGGAGCCAGATTGTTCCTTGTACACTGTGGAAAAATGGGCTGCATTTTTCTTGATCTATCTATCTCCTTGATCCAGGAGAACACCTTCCTGACACCAACTGTAACCAGTTAGGGTCACCAAAATGTCCCCAGATATTGAGAAGTGGCCCCCGAGGGCAAAATCACCAGGCTGATAATCTGCTCTAAAGTGACAATTGTAATGATAAATGCAGATTTTATTGGAGTCTAGAGTAAAAACATCAGACAAAGACCTCAAGGTCAAGGAAGGTGTGTCCTTCAAGACCTTGTGGGAGACAGATGCCGCTTTCTACATCAAATAATTCTAGGCAGGGTTAATGAAAGGGTTACTTAGGAGGTGTGGGCAAGATACAGTGCAGGGTTTCTGCTAATAGAGGGGCTGCTCTAGGCCCAGGGCTGAAACATGCAGGTGAGCACTTAGTGGAAGAAAAAGTGAAAAGTTGCATTGTGGGTTGCAATTCAGAACAGTTTTATGTTCTTTGGTGAAGTGATGCAGGCCTCTGAGCTGACCCTGAAGGAAAATACATATCCAAGCTTACTATCTCCTTCCCCTGATTAACTGCTGGGTGTCCCACTCACCACACCACCCAGAAGCCAAAGGCAAGGGGGCCAGCTGGCATAGCTCATCAAAGTCAGATGCCCAGGAGAAGAAAGCAGGAAGAAACAGGGTGAGAAAGATGTTGGAGAATCCAAAAGGAAATCTATATAGAGCTGGCTTTCCTGAGGAGGTGACACTGCAGTAGAAATCTGAAGGCTAAGTTAGTTTCGTTAGGGACAGGAAGCCGGTGAGGATGGCATATGAACAACTCATGTGGCTTCTGTAAGGAAAGAATCAAGTTCAGGAAACAGAGAGAGGAGAGTGGCAGTGGCTCAACAATACACAGGTTTATTGGGAGAAACCTGGAGGGGGGAACCCCAGTACAGTGTGAGACCCATCCTCCTCTTACTGACTGGGGTAGATATAGAGGACTAAGGGAAAAGATTAGTGCATTGCTAAGGAGTTGTCAGGGAAGGGTCCTTTTTTATGAGAGAGTGTTTTGCAAAATGGTGGAGTATTGTAGGTGGGTCTGGGGTTTAGGGATAGGTGGGTTCAGAGTTTAGGGATTAGGTGGTTCAGGGGTTTAGAGATAGGTGGGTCTCCTTTCAAGTTAGAGAATAAAATTCAAAATGGTCCTGCCTAGGTAAACAACTTCCTAACAACTTCCATTCTGTGAAAATCAGAAATAGGAAGATCCCTCTGTGTGTGTGTGTGTGTGTGTGTGTGTGTGTGTGTGTGTGTAGTTAACTGCTTGAGGCCATACCCATCTGTCTGGTGAGAAAAGCTATCTAAGTCCGGTTTTGAGAGACTGTCTTCCTTTGTTAGAATATACAGAATGCTTCAAAACCAGTCTCTGATTTTCAGTAGTAGGTTCATTGTCTTAGAGCTCAAAAAATATTTGTTGAATGAAGGAAAGAAGTGACTGAGCCAAGGAATGCAGTTCTGTAAGATGGAAAAGGCACAGAAACCTAGTGACCATTAGCAACTTTGGAGTGGGTGCAGCCCCAGTCACCATGAATTGAGTCCAGTGAAACTAACTTTGGACTTTTGACCTCCAAAATGATAAGAGAATAATGTGTGCTATTTTAACTCACCAAGTTTGTGTTAATCTATTGCAGCAGCCTTAAAAAACTAATAAAATTCCCAAAAACTTAACCAAGTCATGGCCTCAACTTCAGCAACTATAGAAGATACTGTATTTTTATCAGGTTAGATCAACCCAACCACTAGTTTAACGAATGCAGAGAGGGGAGGAAAAATGAGAGGGACATGGGAAAAGAAAAAGGGAGAATAAAAAAGTGTATTTTGCACCTCTAAGATACCAAATAATTCCCAATCAATAAAACCTAGAAGAGTTTAAAAAAAATCAAAGGGAGATCAGTAGAAGAAAGGGACCAGGAGGTGGGAGGAAGTGAGGGAGTGGGTGGGAAAGTGCTGGGGAGAGATGTTGGCCAAATTATGTTGTTATTTTGTGTGCTTGTATGGATATGTAACAAATCCCATCATTATGTCTGACTATAAAGCAGCAAATTTTTAAAAGTTAAATTAAATTTAAAAAAAAAAGATCAAGGAAGGAGGGAAAGAGGAAAGAAGGGAGGGAAGGGTGGGCAAGGTCATCACACTTCTAGATCCAGCCTCACTGTCATTCATCCAGCCTTACGGGCTGTCACTCACTGCGGGTTTGCACAGGAAGTGCACAGGTAGTCGCCACCCAAGGAAGTCAACTCCACATCCAGATGCCCAGACCATCCATTCTCCCCCAGCTTGTCCTACGTCCACACATCCACCTCCGTGAGCTCAGACTCTTTGTTTGCTTGTTTCTTTGAAACAAAAGCCTGGGTTGTAATAATCTTCTGGGTGCCTAGCAACTGCCTTAGTCCCCAGGACATGAAACTCATTAACAACCCTGAGGCAAGGAGCTCAGCAATGAGAACACACAAAGGCTGGCTGGCACCTGTTGGGGATGGGGAAGAGCTCAGGCCTCCCATTCCTTCCAGTTTTCCACAGCTCTGAGAATGAAACACAAATGAATTTCTCAGCAGACCAGCCTGTCTTGTTACAAGAGAAGAGAGGGATCAGACCCAGAGACTTAGCAATGCTTTGCTAAGTTCAGGGGAATCAGAGGCAATTCTATATGGCATTGAAATTTAAGGGGCCCAAATTTGAAAAAGTGGTCAAGATAATGGGAGATAGAAATCAGGGGGTCCTAAGAAACTGGGAAGTCATTAAATTGATAGATTTTTTTTTTTTAACCAAGACTTGTTACTAGACATTTTGTAACCCCAGTGCATTGAAGGAGCACAGAGAAAGATTTCCACCAACCTACATGAGGTTCTGATATGAACAAACAGATGGCCCATACTTTCCACAAAGACTGAAGCCCCCAGACTATTCGGGAACTAGATGGAGAACCTATAACAAAGGCAGCAGCCAGAGCTACACACCAGACTCCGAACACTCGGGTCAGGTCTCAGTGCGTATTATCATTACAGCGCTCCAATGACGCAGCTAAATTGCCAGTAAATTAAGCGTTACTTATTTGTGTTTACCTGGTCATGCATTGACTCTTTGGGAATGAAAACACAGGAGCTAAGCGCTCTCTTCAGCACAACAGGAGTACCCATTGCGTAGGTGGCTGACCCCTAGTCTTCCAGAGCGCTCTGTGCCTGTCTCAGGATTATCCTGGCGGCCTCCTCCTCTCCTCCCTGTATCCTGCTTCCTTCACCATCTCATCAGTGTCCTTGCTAATTTGACAAAGTTAATACCTGATTAATAACTCCTATAATAAAAGAGTTCTTGGATGAGCTGTAGCTCCCATTTACAATCTGCTGGTGATTGAAAAATTATGTTCAGTTCAGTAATAATTGATGGAAATGATCTCTTCTTTTCTGCAGCTGATTTGCTTTGTAATTGTGATTTAATAATATAAATATCACTTGTTTTCTTCTCAAGATGAATTGCCTTCTGATTTGCTAAGCTCCAAACTTTTGGAGCTTTCTCACCTCTTTGTCTCTTATGAGATTCCAGTTGAGATGTATTCCTTATTTTCTACACACACACACATACCATTGTTTCAATGGTTAGAACATACTGTTTTTCAACCAACTACTGAGTATCAAAAATTAGAGCTAATAATACTCTGTAGGAATAATCTATCTCAATCCCCTTGTATTAATCTTTGAAAGGACAGGAGACCTAGGGTGGCTGAGTAACTTATCCAATTGTGCACAGAAAGTCAGAGATTGTACAGTGCTATTTTCTAAATGAGAAAATTTGTAAAGAATGGCTGCACATTTCCCTTCCTCTGTTGAATATTTCTTTTCTTTATGCATGATCCATGTATGTATCTGTCTGTGTATGCATGCATAATATGCAGAAAGCAAAATATTTCAAAATGTTATTTGCATTAATTCCATGACTTGCTACTAGCATACAATATTCTATAATTGAAAAAAGGTCTGAAATTGAATATAAGTAGAGGCCACATTATAAGATGGCTCAGCCTATCTATCATGGCTTATTCTCTTCAAAAGTCTCCTCTGTTGGAATCCCTAATTCTGCAGACATCATTAGTCTAGATAGTCTGGATTTGGGTAAACAGTAACCCTTCCACCCACCCATTCCCATCCAGGAGCCTGCAATGCAAGCTTGCTTTGTTGGAGACTCATCACTCTTCCAGTCCTCCTTGTCTCTCTCCCACAGAACAGCACTGTCTGCCAGCTAGATGGAGGCTTCATGCCTCCTATGGTAACAAAACCAAAACTGAGAATTTGGACTGGTGGGAAAGATGTCTAGTTTACTGCAGGACTCTTCATTTTCCCCAGGTTAAATTAATTTGGTCACTCCTGAGGGGAGTGACCAACAAGTGCAAGAAAATCCAGCAAAGGCAGGCTGGATTTCTCTGCAGGGCCTGGGAAGGGGAGTTTTCCAGGACAAGGAGCCCTTGTGTCACATCACAGTATACTCAGCAGCTCCACCTTCTGGGATTAGAGCCAGTCAAAGTTTTTAGGGCAGACACAGGATCAAACTGGATCACACCTCCATACTTCACTCAGCACAAGTCCATCTTCACATAAATGCAGGATGCTCTCTGATGACAAGTACCAGAAACCTTGCGTACTGGGCCTTAAGGTCCATAGCAAATAGAACAAAGGGACAACAATGGCTGAGCGATCTAGAGCATAAGCTGGCCACATCACCTCCTTTGCAGATAAGGAAACTGAGGCTGAGTGCTCAGGGATCCTGGCTAGTTAATAGTAGAAGGAAGACTGCAACTTCAGCTTGGGTGGCTTCTATTGGCCTCCTCAGTGCTTGGTTCTCATCTGGTGTACCTGTGGATCAATTCTGATGGTGGACAGGGATGGGAAGTTTTGATGTAGTACCAAGCATTGTCTTTACAACCTCAGATGCCCTTTTCCTGGTCTCTCAATATTTGTTGCAATTAGCAAAGTAAGTCATGCAACTATGAAGGATACTTTTAGTGAAACAGAGGAGGGCACAAAATCATAGAAAAACATGATTTTCCTGCATTTGGAATATACCCTCAAATCCAAGAAATTGGGCCTCAAATCATGTAAGTGGATGATTAGTTATACCTACAAAACATCATTCCAATCTACCCATTGAGAGGAGGGAGAAAAGAACAGCTACTTGTCAAAATCTTCATGAATAGGAGTCTTGGAAAGGAAAGGAAATAATTAATTTCCTCCATTAACACAAGACATTACCCTCAGACACACATAGTCCTTCATAATTGTCAAAACCTCTCTTTCCTCCATATCACCAAACAGCTACAGCACAGTAACAAATGAGAGCTACCTTGAAACTGATGTGGTGCTCTATTTTTTTTCCTGCATTGTCAAGACATCAAATAAAGCGAGGGGAGCCTAGGTCATTCTGCACCATCATCTTTCCCTGACTATAAGGGCCTTATATTCCCTGCCTGAGTTATTTGGTTGGAATTCTGTCCATTAACCCCACGAATACTCAGATTTCTAAATCTTAAGGAATTATTTAAGATTCCTGGGCACGGGCCATATTGGTAGGTTATCAAAGGCTATAAAACAGTGAAACTGGTAGTGACTTAACCTGATTTATTTTTTTGTATTTGATAGAAAAAAATAATAATTGAGACTTGGGTTGCTAAAAATATTGATTCAAAATGACATGGCATATTAGAAACAAAACTGAGATTATGCGCCATGTCTTCTGATCTCTAATTCAGTAGTATTATTCATTATTCCTACTATTGAGTTATAGAAAGTTATGTGTATGTGGCTATTTCTAAGGTGATCAGACTAGGAGAGGACAGGAAGAGAGGAGAAGTTTTTGGAAAGAGGTCAGCTTAATCATAGATCAAATTAAATGCAAGGGGGAAACAGAGCCACCCAGAATAGCACAAGGTACAGATGAGAAGAGCCCTTGACAAGAAAGTTTCGAAAGGGACACCTCTGCCCCCAGGAGCAGAGACTATGCCCATCAAATACGCAACTCCTAATCCTTTCCTCTCAGCTGGCTGCTGGAGCTTAGTGAGTGAGCAATGTTATCTCTCTGCAATGCTTCAGAGCCCAGACCTTTATGCTCCATGAAGTGTGCAGAATGTCTCTGTCTGTTGCCTGCATGCCAATTGGGCTGGGCCAGTGGGTATTTTGCCTGGAAGCTAATACAAGCATTTCTAAAATATTAGCGAATGTTGATAATTAACATCATTGTCATGCAACTGTTCTGTTGGGAACTAACAGCCAGGATATGACAGAGAATCAAAGAAAAGAAAAAAAAAAAAAGGGAGGAAAGGAGAGGAGTGAGGCTGCATCCAGGCCTAACTTTAGAAACTAGACCATGTGGGCCATGTGTCTCCTTAGAAGGGCATTTCCCCAATAGCTAGGACATACCCCAGGGGCTGCTTCTTTTGGGTATGGGCCATCCAAATCATTTCAGAAAGCTGCGGATCTGGTATCTGGTATGCCAGGGCTTTGAGCCAGGATTCCTTGAACCATAGCTGGTTCCACCCTTCATTGACGCTGCAGATTCCTCTGGTTGGCTTTGGCTTCAGTCACCTGTTGTTGTCTCTGTCCCCAGCTGAGAGAGTAGCCAATGCCTCATAAGTTCATAGAGAATAAGCACACAGAGGATCTTTCTTGAACACCAGCTCAGAAGAGTCCTGCATCTGAGTATCTACAGCTCACTTGAGGATAAGCCATTGCCTCTCAATAGATCAAAGAGTGTGAGTGCTGGGAGAGCTTCACATGTGATAAGGTGCTGGCAGCCATCAACTCCCAGTAGCAGATGGTAGAACTTTCCACAGGGTAAAAGACCACAGCTGCCCAGTTTGTCATCCAGACCAGTATACTGTCAAGAGACAAAGATGATTGTTAATAATTTTGGGAGGAATACAGGTGTCAACTGATTATGTCCCAGATCATTCATTCTATAAAAATAACACAAGTGTCCATGGTATTCCAATAAAAATGCAGTTACATATTGCTCAGTGGTAGGGTACATTCTGATAAGTGCATCATTAGGTGATTTCATTGTGTGACCTTCAGAGTGTACTAAGTAGTCAATAACTCAACTTGGACTCTTGGTGAAATCCAGAGATGCACCATGCCTTGTGCAAAGTATACAAGGAGGATGTTGGCAATGTATGACATATTGTTTCATAGTGTGCTATTTTTACAAGTAGAAGGAGTACATGCTGAAAGAGAAATAGGAAGTATAGTACAGTGAGCACATAAACCAGTAACAAAGTTGTTTGTTGTGATTATCAAGTGTGATGCTTCATACATAATAGTACATGCTATACTTTTACACCTACTGGTGGCACAGTAGGATTATTTACATCAGCTTTACCAAAAATATATAATACAATCCCATTATGACAGGGAGAATGTTGCTATGGTCTAGGGATTTTTCACTCCTTCGTAATGATAGAGAAATATATATATGTATATATATATATATATATATACATATATATATATGTATATATATATATCGCATTGTTGACCAAAACATCAGTTTGTGCTATAGAACTATAAAGTAATCCCCAGGGAAAATGAATCAGATGCAGTAGATGTTCTAATGCCTTCAAAGTTTGTAAGAATTAAAGCACTTACTCCAAAGTTACTATAATATTATAAATACTTGAAGAGTTCATACACCACCCAATCCTGGCAGACTCAGACTCAGTAAGTCCACTGTATGAGGAAGCACTCATTTTTCCAAAGTGCACTCAGATAATCCCAGCACATGGCACATACCTGTAACCAATTCCAGCAACTGAGGAGTCTGAAACATGAGGATCACAAGTTTGAAGCCAACCTGAGCAGCTGAGCAAGTCCCTCACTGAATTAGCAAGACCTTCTCTCAAAATACAACTGGAGATCTAGTTCAATGGTAAAGTGCCCCTGGGTACAATCCCCAGTACCCCAAAACATAGTGCCCTCATCTAACTCTGAGTTTGGACAGCCAGGGAGAACACTGTGGCTCAAGACATTTTTGTTCTTCCAATGTACTATTTTCTTGAAGAAACTAGGCCTGGATGCCTGGCTGTGCCTGCTTAGGCTTCTGCAAACAAGGTCACGTAAACAATTCCTAAGAATTATACAAGTGAAAGCAGCAGTATTTCATTCAATATCTTGTTCAGGATTTTTTTTTTGCTTAATAATTTATATATATATATATATATATATATATATATATATATATACACACACGCACATATATACAGTAGCTTAATTCTCAGAACTCTTTCTTTTCTGGCTGTCAATAAAATAACTTTGTTAGTTCAGGGTGAAAATAATAGTAATAATAAGAAGAAAACCTGTAAAACAAAACAAAACAAAAAAAGCTTTTCAAATATCCTTAAACATTTTGTCAATAACTTAGCCATTTAGGCTCTGCTATTTAAAAATTATGTCTTTTTTTTCCTTTTGTGTCCACATTGTTTTGATCTGAGCTGTTTGTGTTGTTTATATTGAAGTAGTTTTAGAATGTAAATGCTAGCTCTTTTTTATTTTAACCCAAGTATATTCTCTGTTCATCAAATGGACTTAAGCTTTGGTTCTCAGCATCCTCATTTCCATTGTGTGTATATTTGACTGTGCATCTAACTTCCCTCTTTTGTCTCTGGCACATGTTCTACACTTCCATTCAAAGGGACTGTGCTACATCCATGCATGTACCCTTGCCTCTAATTCCGGACCACCCACAATATGCCAACAGTACTCCAGTCCACTTTCATCCTAATTCTTCCTATATAAATATCCCATTTCAGGGGGCTGGAGCAGTAGCTCAGTGGTTACCACACTTGCCTGGCATGTGCTAGGATGCAGGTTCGAACCCTGGCATCACATACACAATGAATTGTCAGAGCAAAGAAAGCCACATGAAAAACTAAATAATATTGGTTCTCTCTTTATCTCTTTCTCACTGTCCTTCTCTCTCTTAAAACAAACAAACAAAAAACAAAGAAAGAAGATCCCATTTCAGAATAGAACATAAGCACAGACTATCTAAATACATGCATTCACTGTGCTTTGGAAGGAAGTTACTCTTGTCTTTACCATCTTAGCCAATATATCTGGGGCCCTCAGTACTGGGGAGTGGCTAAGGTCAATGGACACAAGACCTAATAATAGGGCAGGTCCTTGACATTGCCAACTCCTGCCAAGAGAACAAGACTCTCCACATCCTCTCATCATTATCTTTCAGGCCAGTCGTAACAGAAGAGATGGTTGACGCCTTCTCACCCTGTATCATCCTCCATTATTCCCAATCAGGAGATAAGGGGCAGAAACTGCTTCCAATACTCTCACCCATTCACAGAGGGAAGGACTCAGAACCTAATTATTGCCAGGGAACTCCTCTGAGCCTCCAGCTATGGGGAGCTTTATTGATATAATCCTTCCCCTCTCAAAACTCAACTAACTTTCATGGGAACACATTGATCTTGTCATTAGCCAACTTACTGTCAGCCTCAGGGACCTCAGCCAACACAGATGCTCTGGATGGGGCAAGCCTCCCCTCCCCCAGGGAAGTTCCTGGTGGCCACAGCCTGAGAGAGGTTGTCTGAGCCCAAGACAAAATGCTTTTGTCACAGCCAGCAAGTGAGACATTGACCCAGGAGCTGAGTCTCCAAACCAAAATGACTTTGGCACAATTCAACTGCTTGTATTAATTAAGAGAAAATGAAATAGTGGGTTTATCACACTTTTCATTAACTCCAATGCAGTGAAAGAAGAGTGGGTCTGGAAGCCAGTAGCAGGCAAGTATGCAAGGCTCTGTTGTCCACACTCCCTGGCTTAATTAAATCAGTGGGGGAGGGGCGCAGAGCTGCTCATTGCCAAGGGTTCTAAGTTGTGCTAAAGATTTGGGGAGGACAATCCGGAGAAGAGACTGGCAGAAAAACACAAGTCAAGATAATAAGAGGAAGAAGGAGAGTTTTGTGCTGATCCAGAGGTTCCAGACCTTTTGACACCAGGTGTAGTGTGAGCACATGTTGTATATTTAGCTCATGCTAGATGTCATAAGGACTTCAAAGAATTAAAAAATGACATTCCTACTCAGGGTGCTTGCAATGTGGACAATGTGGTGACTACTCTATGGGACGAAGAGCAAACAGTATAAGACTCCGGTTCTGTGGGTCCAGCTGTGTAACAAATGCTGAAAACTGACCCCAATCCAAAAGCAAGCATGATTTCAATGTTTCTATCCTTCAAAAGAAGGAAGCTTTTATGTCAGGAGGTAGGTGATTTGAACTATACTAGGAAATCTCTAGGAAGGAGGGAGAACCCTGTTCCTAACCCTGACTTTTAGCAGGCAACTTCCATCCACCGTGTTCACTCTTTGTCTCCTGCTTGGGAAAGGGGAACTAAGAACTTGATAAGGAAATTGCTCAAGCAATTTCCTAATAAAGGACCTAGTAAAGGAAGAATAAGACCATCATCTAGAAGTAAGGACATCTCCTCTGTGTCCCCACCACTTCTGGGGCCCTCCTGACCCTGCACTCCATGTTCCATATGGCTTTCAATAACACTCTAACCTGTGGCTGAGTACCGAAGCCAAGTGTCCCAAGTATGCTAGCTCAGCTGTCATCAATGCACAGGGGAAAAAGGCTTGGACCCCATATCAGCTTTGCAACCCTAGCCCAGAATTTAGTCCAACTCAACAACAAGAAAGTTAGTCTTTTGGTCTGCTGGGGCTTATTTTCATGGTGATGTTCTGTTGGTTAAAATCCTGGACAACAAAAAGAATGAGTGGCAGGATTTGGGCACACCTCCCCTCAAGAACTTCTGAGTCTCTGCCTCGTCTCACTCACTTCATGAGCAAGAAGCAGTGGAATGGGGTGCCTATAGAGAGCCCTGTGCTTCCTGGGGCATTATCTAGCTCCAGACATCCACAAAAGGACTTTCAGCAAATATACAGCATGGCAGCCAATCCTCGTGTCATTATAAGCAAAACATACTCTTATTGGGAACAAAATGTTTGTTTTTTTTGAGAGCTAGCATTGCTGGCTAGCTTTGTCAAGTGGGCAAAGACTATTTTCCAAAATGGATCAAAAGCTTCATTGTAGCCTAACAGGCCAAAGAGAAATGTGCATGCAGTCACCTATGCATACAGTTCCATCTTTTGAAATTCAGGATCAACAGGGATCATATATAAGGGTATTTCTTTCTGGGCATGAGGATCATTCCTTTTCTTTTTTGTCTTGGAAATCTTCTCATTTGAACTGAATAGGCCACTTGGGGTGTCCACAGTCTCTTCACTCACACCAGCTTCCTTCTGGCCTTCCACCTCCTTTGGCTCCCTCCACAGAGTTCCCCTTCCCCATGCCTTTGCCTGTCTTTCCTGACACCTGACACTCAGACTTCCTCCCTGCTCTCATCCACTGCTCACTCCTCTATGGCAGTCACCCCAGGTCATGTTCCTCTGTGAGTCACCTCCTTGTGACAGGTGCTGGTACTTGACCTCACAAGAGCAGTTTCCATAGATAGAATCACAGCTGTACATAGCATATATACAGGGACAGTAAATATGGAGACACCTAGGGGGTGACTTTCAGCCATTTCCAAAAGAAGGGCCAGATGAGGTTTTTCTCAAGGTGATGATGGATTTTTTCGATGAGGTGCATAGTCCATTAAGGGGACAGGCCATCTTCTAGGTTTGTCCCCAGGAGTTTTTAAACAGAAGAAAATATATTCCATCAAGGGCAATAATGCAAAAAAGTGGAAGACTAAAATATTGGATCCCTTTATGCTTCCAACTCAATGCCTCTTAGGAACTGGCTTAGAAAATTAAAGGGAAGTTCTGGTGTAAGATTGAAAGCCAAGGTGCAGCTGGCAGGGGAACCCAGGATGCAATGAGAGGAAACAGATCAGGAAGCTTCTGGATTTTCCCCTGCATTTTCTGATAGATCTCTTTCTCCCCAGATGTTTAGATTTATTCCAGCTGTAATACATCTTTCTGAACTACTAGGCTGTGTGAGGGATCTAAAAGTGCAAAAGAACTGGAATATTGAGCATAAGATACAAAGAAACACAAACTGCTTCAAGTGCTGGAACCATGAGAGTGCTGACTCCCCAAGGCGAAGAATTTTATTGTCTGCATCATCTCTCCAGCACCCTAAATTGTCTAACAGAGCACCATGTTCATAGTAGGCATGAGATGCTGGTGACCTCAGGGACAGCAAGCCAGCAAAGGAGCCTTCTTTCTGACCCTCTTTCCCTTTCACTTCCTGCGTTTATAAGGCAGTGCAGTTCCTGACTGTAGCTGCTGCGTGTTCTTTCTGTGACTGCACCCATGAGCTTGCTCACCCATCCCCAAGCAGGCATACTATATCTGAGAGGCTGACCTCCCACGTCCCCTGATAAATGGCCCCATTTGTATCCTTGCGGATCTTAATCTTGCTTATATAATGAATTGAACTTATCTTTTTTGAAGTGCTCTTTCCTTGGAAACCAATGCTGCCACCCCACCACCACCCATTTCTCCCTGTATTTCTGTTACTGATTCAGAATCTGTTTTCTGTTGCTTCCAGTCATGTTTTATGGGATGCCTGAATGCTTAGAGCAGGTTTATAATACCTCTGGGTTATGGGCTTATTATAGGACACAGCACCATAAGGAAAAAATTCTTGGCAGACATGGAGCTCCTCTTTTCATCTGTTTTTAGAAAAAAATATTATAGTCTTGTAGCCTTTAAAAAAATCCATTTTCGGTGGGTTTCCTGAATCTGCCATTGGCTCCCTGGACAACTTACATATCCCAGTGATCATTTTCCCCATCCTCACTCCAAAACAACCTTCCTTCTCCTCCCTTCTTCTTCACCTTCTGTGATTCCCTTAGATACTTCTTCCTGCCCCTGTATATTTTCCTATAACTCTATAGTCAGCAGTGTGGCTTACTGGCAGCTAACAAAGAGGATTAAAACATCAGTTGCCTTCTGTCCCCTTCTCTGCAGCATAGAATCAAAATTTTGCATTGCAGCCAGAACCAGAGAGCGCAGGAAAAGAATTCAACACTGCAGTCTCTTATGTCTCCAGGCATTTAGCAACCCAGATTGGTTGCGCTTTAAAAATCTTACCCAGCTTTCATAGTACTTAAAAACATCTAAATATCCTTCACTAGGCCTCTTCCCATTTCTCAGCAAAGAAATCTGTGTTTAGAGAGGATTTTTTTTACTGCTCAACTCATAGAGAATTGATGTAAAATTTAGCTTCAAAGGTCTTGATTCCGAGCCTCAGTGTAACTTCTGAGACCTAAACTCCTACATACTGTGTCTTTTGTGATGCAAACTCCACAGGAATCTCAGCATAAGGGACACTCAGTGTATTTTCTTAACCAGCTGACCACTTTGTAGACTGTGTTATTCAGCTTCATGTTACTAAGACCGATGAACTGAGGTAATCAATTTATGAAGAGAAAATGGTTATTCTGAATTATAGTTTTAGAGGTTCTTATCCATGATTGGTCATTCCTGTTACATTTGTTCCTGTGATGAGGCAGCACATCATGGTGGGAGCATGTGGCAGAAGAAAACCCCTCAACTCATAGTCTGCAAACAGAAAGGAAGAGAGATAAAGAGAATGGAAAAGGGCCTGGGATCACACAATCCTCTTCAAAGGTACATCCCCAATGATCTAATGACCTACAATCAGGTACCACCTCTTACGTTTTCCACCATCTCCCAAGCTGGGTAGGGATCAAGGCTGAAGTACATGGGACTTTGGGTGACATTTAAGATCCAAATAATAGCATAGACCTAGATAATTTTGACTGTAAGAACAGCCTTGTGTGGTACCTGACAACTTCTATACTCAGTGTGGTCTCCAGCCCAGAATCACAGGTAGCAGCACCTGGGTGCTTGGTGGAAATACAGAATCCCAGACCCCATGCCAGAACAGCTGAGTCAGAATCTATATTTCTAAGAAGTCCCTTAGGAATGTATATGCAAATTAAAATGAGAAGCACTTACTGTATTGGACAAACTTGACAAAATTCCTTTTCTCACCTAATAAAGTAGTTTTATCATTATGATCCCCATTTCACATAAAATGTACTTTTTCTTCCTTCTTTTTTTTTTTTTTTTTTTTTTTTTTGCTCTCACATATCTATCCCATAAGGCAGAATTGCAGCAAGTGAAAATAAGTCCCCATGTTCCAGAGAGTGGCCACGTTTTCTGGTGATTCACCATGAAGGACTAAGGATGTGTCCAGGAAACGCTCATGGGCCTCTTCTTCTTTGAAGCCATCCCTTCCCTTTGTGTGAGCCAACACTTTGCAGTTGATGGGCATGCGTGGATGACACCTTGTCAGGATCCATCTGGCCTGTATCCACTGTGCAGCTTGAGCTGGATCTTTCTTGTTTTCCCCAAGGAAGGGAAAATAGGGACCTTGCCTGAGGCTTCTGCCCAGCCTAGGGTAGATAGCTTATTTGTTGGATTAAATGCAGTGTGGTTTAGTTACTTCTAGCAAATACTCCATGGTATATTTTCAAAGAATAATGAAGTCTTAGTAGGAGGAAGCCAAATTCCCATTCTGCATGGTTATTCATTGTAGAAACAGTAAAGTGAAACTAGAAATTCATTTTGGTGTTTGATTTTATTGTTGCTTCATCCTTAAAAATGCTCACATTGGTCAGCCAGCATTGTTCCAACAGGGAAGTTAAGTTTTATCTTTTTTAGAGTTCCCAAAATAAATATTCTCGTAATCCCCTTAGCTCTGAGATTCTGTGAATCTAAGAGAAAAAAAGGGGAAAAAAGGATGAGAAAGTGCTCTCATTCCTCTAATGAACCTCTAGGAGACTGAATATAAACTAGTGTCTGGATAATTGAATGGCTATTGGGGTTGGAAGGCTTTGACCAGCATTACTGTCCTGAGACCTTACTAAATGGGGCCAACTTAGGCCCTAGGAAGCAGTGTGTGCTGATGTTCTTCAACAAAATGTTCTAGGTTCCTCTCTGGCACTGGTGAGCAATACCATTTAGAGGAGACACTCACATTCCAGGTTGGAGTATGGAGCTGCTCTCTCCCCTTTAGGAGGATCTTCCACCCATCACCTGTCAACCACTCTTCATATGTCACCTTGTAGGTTCCTCAATGACTCCACATTTCACACCTATGCAATTCTTGGGTCCTTGTCACCAGGTGCAGTTTCTTCGAAGGTAGTTGGACAAATGGATTACTCCTTGGGACTGATACAGTATTTTCCCCATAGTATTGTGTAGGATTGAACTACTAGAAAAGTACTGAATGGGGTGATGACTTGTAGTGTTTAAATAGAGAGGAGCTCTGGAAAAATATTTTCCTGGGCCCCCATACCTTTCAGCAATGGCTTTCCCAACCAGCATCCAAAGACTGATACTTTGTCCTACATAGATATAATCTAAGGTAGGGGACAGACATGGGGAAGGCACCAAGTGCCAAAGAGCAAATAAGTGGAGAATGTGGGCAGGGTAAGTGATCGGAAATCAAAGTGTGGACTTGGAGCAAAGTCAAGTGCCAGAGCACCTGAATCCCAAACCCATTAGCCCCTCCCCACAGACACTCCCATCATCCTGCTGCACAACTGTGGTGGAGCCAGGCATAATTGAATTAAGCACCATTGAATCAGAATTAGCCCCTCCCCACAGACACTCCCATCATCCTGCTGCACAACTGTGGTGGAGCCAGGCATAATTGAATTAAGCACCATTGAATCAGAATTAGCCCCTCCCCACAGACACTCCCATCATCCTGCTGCACAACTGTGGTGGAGCCAGGCATAACTGAATTACGCACCATTGAATCAGAATATATAGCTATAGAGTTTAGGGGAAATTTATAATGAGTTTTAATTGCCCTGAGCTCAAAAGGAGTCAAGCAACAGCTGTATAAAAATGGAAAATGGCTATACCTTCTTGGTCTTCCTGCTGGCTGGATATTCACCAGAGCCTGGTATTTCAATGGAACTCAGAATATTTGTGTTGCATGACAGAGAGTCTCTTCTCTCACAGTGAACTATAAGGAATGGGATAATAAGAAAAATAGAGGAGCCAGATTGTTGCAAGAGCATGTGACGATAAATGAAAGGAAAGCAAATTTTGTAGTCCCCAATATTTTGAATCATGGGTTTCAAATTTTGCAAATGTGAGACCTCCAGAGTGTCCTACAAAATCAGGAATTAAAACACATACGCTGTTCTAGCAATCAAGATTCATCATTTGAGGCTAACTACCATGTTTATTTATGTTGGCAAATATATAGAGAGCATCTACTACATAGTAGTCACAAGGTGTTTGCCCATTCATTTATTTTCCTCTCCATCAGCTTTTAAATATTTTATTTTTAGTGGACAAATAAAAATTGCATTTATTTATTGTGTACAACATGATGTTTTAAAATGTGTATTCATTGTAGAATGGCTCAAACTAGTTATTCTCCATCTTAGTTTGAAACTTAAGCAACTGTTTTGACTTTATTGAATTAAAACATAAAATATTGGGGCTGGAGCAGTGGCTCAGCAGTTGTGGCACTTCTCTGGCATGTGTGAGGACATGGGTTCAAGCCCTAGCACCATGTACACAACAAAGTGTCAGAGCAATGAGGGTCATATGAAAAACTAGATAAAGTTGATTCTTTCTCTCTCTTTCACTGTCCCTCTCGCTTTAAAAAAAAAAAGTAAAATATTCATTTATTTGTTCTACAAGTAGTAAATAGCTTG
Organism: Aplodontia rufa; assembly: GCA_004027875.1. NCBI lineage: Eukaryota > Metazoa > Chordata > Mammalia > Rodentia > Aplodontiidae > Aplodontia > Aplodontia rufa. The sequence goes on from PVKS010000977.1 coordinate 94,958, forward strand.
TATTCCAAACATAAAGACATTTCTACATGGTGAAAAGCAAGATATTTCTTGCTCATATACCATAAACAAACGGTATTCCACATGTGAAGCTGGGCACAGTGGCGCATGCCTGTAATCACAGCAACGCAGGAGGCTGATACAGAAGGGTCACAAGTTGAAATCAGCCTCAGCAACTTAGGGAGGCCCTAAGCAACTTAGTGAAATCTTGTCTCAAAGAAAAAAAAAAAAAGAAAAAAGAAGGCCTGGGGATGTGGTTTAGTGTTTAAGTGCTCCTGGGTTTAATTACTGGTAACCCTCCCTGCAAAAAATTATTCCACCTGTTTTATTATATTATTCATCATGACAATTCTCTTTGAAATATCAAAGATTTTTTTAATGTTAGAAAGGTCTTTATTATGCACATTTTTAATTAGTCCTCATAATAATCATGTAAGAAAAATGTTGTTATTCCTTTTTTTATCAAATACCTTTAAAAAGTTAAAATGATTTGGTGGAAAGAACATTAATCCAAGACTGAGGCAGGAAACTTCTCTTCATAATGCCTTTGATGGGATGTACAAGCCCCATTATTGAGGCCATCCGTGTTCTTTCTACAACATTGAGCTACAGATGTGGCTCTGTCCCAGGTTTAACCATTTCTCCTTTGCTCTCTGTCTGCTTCTTTCTCCCCAGAAGGCCAGGGCTTTGTGAGTGAGGATGAGTACCTGGAGATTTCTGACATCAAACGTGACCAGTCTGGGGAATATGAATGCAGCGCCTTGAATGATGTCGCCGCACCCGATGTGCGGAAAGTAAAAATCACTGTCAACTGTGAGTGGACCTGATGTCAAGAGTTCCATGGGAGAGTAGGGAATCAGGATTGGGGGACTAGTAGGGAATGGTAATCCCATGCAATGAAAGACTCATATCTGAGTGGCCTCCAACAGGAAAATACTTTATCAGTTTTCTTCGCTCTCCAATACCATCACTGGAGTCTGCGGAGACTGTCAGTGCTTTCCCACTAGCCAGTAGAGACAATTACAAACTTAGAATTTGTTTGAAGGCCTGAAGAAGATACTGGTGTAAACACGGTATCTTCAAGTGAGAAGTTCTTTCCCTACCATAAATGTTTATTTTATTGGGAAGGAGAGGTGTCAACAGACACATAGCAAGCGGCTAAATGAGCCTATCATGTTTTGTTGGAATCACCTTGTGTGGTTTTGTTGTTTGTTTGCTTGTTTATTTTTCCCACAGACCCTCCCTATATCTCAAAAGCTAAGAACACTGGGGTTTCGGTTGGTCAGAAGGGCATCTTGAGCTGTGAAGCCTCTGCGGTCCCTATGGCTGAATTCCAGTGGTTCAAGGAAGACACCAGGTACCGGGGAACTAGAGTAGCTCTGAAGCAGAGCTGGTGGACCAGTCACCACCTGGAAGGAAGATAATAAAGTACAGGGGAAAGATAAGGCAAAACAAAAATGTGTTGGAGCCTCTTTAGTAACAGTTTCTGTTTAGACCTAGGAGAGAAAAATGAAGGAAGTTGGGAAGTCCCCAAAATGAATTGACCTTGTTTCAGAATCTGAGATGAGTTGCATATATGGTAGTCTCTGATGATTAGGAATCTGTAAATTATGTGTGTTGAGCTTGTTTATCCTTTCCTTTTTCCTCCTGTTAGAGTCTGTGGTGTTTGGGGTTCGAATTGGAGGGACTGGGTTAGTTAGAGAAAATGGTTTTGGAAAAGAAAGCCTCTTTGGAGAATTAACCCATGAGTCTTTGCATTATCCCTGTGCCTTCTGTACACTTCTTTTATCCTTTGGTGGGACCAGACCAGCAGGACCTTCTCTCATTGCAGGTTATCCACCGGCCTGGACGGAGTGAGGATAGAGAACAAAGGCCGCATATCCACGCTGACTTTCTTCAACGTCTCAGAGAAAGATTATGGCAACTATACTTGTGTGGCCACAAACAAGCTTGGGAACACCAACGCCAGCATCACATTGTATGGTGAGTGCAGAACGCCTGAATGCAGTGGGCTCGGCCGTGTTCAGGGGAACTCTAGGGGCTCAGGAGAGAGGAAGACATGATCTGCTTGCCTATATCCATCCATACTGCTCAAACAACCACCCCGAGTTAAGAACTCCTCCTCCCTCTCATTCCCCTGGCTTGTGATTCAAAGGTGTTTGCAAGGTAATTCATTCTCCTGGTCAATGAAAGGCAAAGCTTGCTCCTTTCAAATGGAGTAAACCAAATTAATTTTGAATTAAATTGAATGTGGAACTCATAAAGAGGACAACCACAGACAGTTCTACTGTTCTACCTTGTAAAGTTTTGCGTGGATAAACTAGATGTGATTTTAAGACAGGGTGCTCTCTATAGTACGAGTCTACAATTCTGGAGTTTGCATTTATAGTGTCAAAGCAAGTCAACTGCTGCCATCATGATTCTCATGTTAATTGTTGTGCCATGTTCTCATTCACTGAGATGAACTGAACAGAGGTCTGAGTTCTTACCAGATGACTGTTCTGTTCACAACTCTAGCAGGAGACCCTCCTCTGAAGCCATGTTTCCCATATGATGGAAATACTTCAAAGGAACTGGGTCTCAGGAGCCATGATTGGCCTCCTTGGAAGCCTTTCCCTTCTTTAACTCCATATTTCCAGATTGCTGTGTGCATATTCTCGTCCAACATTTCACACCATGGGCCAGAGTCAGCTTACTGTGGTATTGTGTGTGTGCGTGTGTGTGTGTGTGTGTGTGTGTGTGTGTGTGTGTTTGTGTTTAGTTGCTGCGGTTTGTTAGAGGGAAACATCCACTGAGTAGGATGAAGAGGGATCCATTTTTCCATGTGCATCTCAGACCCTGAACAAGCTTTCAGCATTGAGATGAACTAAATTTTGTCCACCAACCATCTGAAATGTGTGATCTATGTCTTTTGTTTTCTCTCTGCATTGTGTGTGCATTGTGCTGTGTGTGTCTTAGAAATAAGCCCCTCATCAGCAGTGGCAGGTGGGTACAGCATGTTCCTTCCTTCCTCTGCCTGCCTGAATGCTTATGCTTTTGTTGTATATAAGCCTTCTTCAAAGATAAGCTTGCCTGCTGCCCCTCCCTGATGTCCTTCTCCATAGTGGATAGTCTTCACGGGGTTTGATTTGCACAGTTTAGATAACAAGCATGTAGAATATGATGGCTTTCACACACACACAGCTATGGAATATCATTATAAATCTCAGGGGAAGAGTTTTCAATCCCTCAAATAATAAACTTCTACTTGGTTGTGTCTAACAAGGATGAGTTTTTCTGCACACAGCAGCACCAAGAGGAACCCAGCCCAGAGACCAAATGGATTATTATATGACTGTCACTAAGGAGAAGTCACCCTAGTATGAATGTTTTATTCTATTAGCCCAAGGCAAAGACGGATACTGACATATTTCTAAAAATTTAAGATATAAGGACTTGAGGTTTTTATAACTACTATTTACCAAATATTTACTGGTTTCTGGGCATCATACCAGTAGTGTAAGACAGGTTATTAACACCATTTTATAGACACCTAAAAGGAGGACTGAAAAGGTTGGGTGACACTAAAGACTGAAGTGCACACAGCTAATGAATAGGCACTAGATCAGATATAAAACTCGACTCCTTCATTAAGTACTGTAGTATTTACCCATTAAATAGAGAGGGGGAGCACGCACACACACACACACACACACACACACACACAGGTGGAGCCTTACAAATACACAATAACATATTTGGATGAGGCAGCTCTTCTAAAGATCCTACTTTTCTAAAATTTCAATTCCAGTCACATGGAAAGTGGTAACATTTGAATTTTCAAGTCTTAGAATCAGCTCTTTAACTGTCACTTTTCACAACTCTGAATCCAGGGCAATTATAGACAGGCAACCTGCCACACCTTGATGACCATGACCATATATACTTTAGTCTTGAGAACACCGCAGGGAAGTGGTAGGGAAAGGGTCCTGTCCTGCCCCTGACCTTCACTTACTCCTTCAGTTAATAAGGTCAACAGTAACAGGGAATATGGCCAACAGAAAGGCCTAGCACAGCAACCAGGTGAATTGAATTTTTGTCACTCTCTGCCACTAAAGAAAGCGATGTGTCATAGCAGATAACAATTGTCACCATGTACTAAGATCATATTAGTCTTCTCAAGTTGCCATAATAAAATGCCTCAGATTGGGTGACTTAAATCACAGACCCTTCTTTTCTTGTAATTCTGTAGGCTTGAAGTCCAAGATGAAGGTTCAGTCAGTTCAGTTTGGGTGAAGGCTTGCTTCTTGGCTTGTTACCTCTTGCTGTGTCCTTACACAGCCTGTCCTCTTAGTTCTTAATGTGGAGGAGAGAAACTCACTAGTGTCTCTTCTTAAAAGGATACTAATTGCATTGGATCAGTTAACCTAAAACGCCTCCTTATAAGCTCCATTTCCTAATACAGTTACACTGTTAGAGGTTCTACATAAGAATTTTGGAGGGACACAATTCAGTTCATGGCAAAGACATAGATTTACATCGTGATTCAGTCACATGTCAGTCATTTACACTTGTTGAGAATTTCTTACCTCATATATGCTACTGGGATTTTAATACTTGCTTTAAAAGGCTAATGAGAGGAGTAAATAAGGGCACCTCAAAATGTGTTTAGGTGTGTGGTTTTGACAAAACATAAAGACAATAGGCTTCAGTTTATAGAGCTAAAATTGTTGTGCTTTCCTGGTCTCTTGACAGAAGACTGTCACTATGAATTTTCAATAGGATAATGCTCATTAAAATGATGTGACCAACTGAAAACCGTTGCCCGCACACTAGATACTGTGACTTTTCCTAGTATCTGCCCACATGTTCTCTGGCATGGCCCATCCTGTCACTGCTTCCATTTATACACCTGCAAGAATTATTGCTCACTTGGACATCTGCTTTCCTCTCCTCCAGTCTCCTTTGACCTTGAATTACAGCACCCTTCAGGCCCAACAGTGCACTCTGTCTCACTTTACCTGATTAAAGTCCATTTGCCTGTCATCACCTATTCCTGAGAAAAGCCTTCCTTGATCTCTCTTTGAGTTCCCGCACTGTACACCCCCTCCCCGCTACACTCATACTGTGTAGGTTAACATTCACTGGACAAATATGTACCAAGTCTCTGTCGTGAGCAGGGCACTGTTCTAAATGGTAAAGTTACAGCTATGGTGACACAGGGAGACTCCTTTGTTTCTACAGACTTTACCTTCTAGTTAGATTTTTTGCATTTACTTTAATTACTATGTCTGAAAAAAGTCTTTCTTCACCTTTAGCCTTTAAGCTTCATGAACTAGGGAGCATATCTGACTTGATTTCTAGAACCCAACACAGAGATCAACACACAATAGCTTGTCAGGAAAGTTTTGTGACTGAAAGAATGCATAGGTGTATGCAGTGATCAACAGGTCATGCTGCTGATGCCCAGAGTTCAGAAGTCAGGAATGGAATGTGACAGGATATAGTGGGTATATGGGTCTTGGGGAGTCTTTGAGTTCTGGCTCTGCTGATCACTGGCTGAAAGGCTTTGAGAAAGTCTCAGATAGCCTGGTATTCTCATCAGTGAAAGCCTCTGGGTAAGATGTCTTCTGTGAAACTCACACAGCCTAATACTCTGATGTTAGGATTGAGTGGCAGTCAATCAGCACAAGATCAGAGTGATAGTGTCCTGTCAGCTCACCTTCCTACCAACCATTACTGCTCTTTCTAGTGATCAGTGCCCCAAAATTATAGCTAATGATAGACACAGACTGCTCATTATGTGCAGCACCACTAGACTAAGTATTTTACATGGTTTTCCTCACTGTATGAGTCTATGAAGTAAATGCCAAATTTATCCCAATTTTGCACCTAAGGAAACTGAGAGATGATGCAGATAACTCAATCACACAGGTTTATAAGCACATGAACTGTGATTTGAAACTATGCATTTTAATTCTAGTACCTGAGTGCTTTGCTACTATTCCAAGCTATTATTCTTAAAAGAGAGAGAGAGAGAAAGATAATGAGAGAGAAAAATAACTCAATTTTATTTAGTTTTTCATGTGGCTTTTGTTGCTCCAACACTTCATTGTGTATGTGGTGCTGGGATTTGAAACTGCAGGCAAGTGTGTGCCAGGCAAGTTTTACAACCTCTGAGCCACCACTCCAGCCCCTCTAAGCCTATGTTTAACACTTGGCAACCCATCATGGATATGGTAGATGATCTGGATAGGACCCCATACAAATAAGCCATTTTCTTAGATCCATCTCTTGTGCCAAATTCTCCCTTCTTTCTCTCCCCAATCCCATTCTGAGAAAGGACAAATTTGACAGTTTAAACCCATATGTTCATCCTTTCCAAACACACATACACTATTCCCTGGTGTACATTTGTGTTTAACCTCACAATCTGTAAATCTATATTTTGAGAACCCCCCCTTGAACTATGCCCCTGTGGCTCCCACACTACACGCTTCACTCAAACATGCCTTTTGTATATGTCTGCACCTACACACAAAGAACAAAGAAAATGGGATAAAAGCAATTTCAGAAGAACACAAAACATACACGATTATGGAGACAATGAATGGGTGAGTGGGTTGAACAAGAAATGATTAAGAAAAGTGAAAAGCAACATAGCAGGTGGGTGGTCATCAAAGATAAGTCAGGGGTTGGCACCAGTGTGAAATACTCTTTCATCACACAAGTTACCTTCCCGGCACAGAGTCACAGAGACAAGGCAGCTGCCCAGGGAGAGCTACAATTCAAATAGACACCCACTTCCCTCAGCTCCAGGCAACCACAGATTCTGCAAAGACAACTGGATACAGAGGATAGACAAGCTCCAGCAATTAGGAGGACCAAGTTCTGGTCTGAGTTGGTATTGACAAACCATGGCGCTGTCTGTTTCTCAGTTGTTTGTGAAATATAAGAACAGAATAAGAACACCCATCATAGCTTCAGTTTTCTAAGTGTCTGTTCTGAATTTGAGAAACAGTGGGGATACAGGATAAAGGACAGACCTCCAAAGTTGTGGTCTATTACCTTGGAGATGGTGGCAAACACCCTGCACTCTTGAAAAACAGCTTGCTCCAAGTGTTCATTAGCTTTATTGAGTGGTTGCAGGCACTGCACGATCCACCTGGAGCCCTGGCACCTTGAAATCTTGCCATGCCAGTGCAACATGGGGTGGCTGGGCTCAGCTTGTGGGCCACAGCACTGTCCCTAGAGGAAGACAGTCACTTTCCTTCAACAAGCCAACCCACTTTACCTCCTCTAGGCCTTGAGCAAGAGGCCCTATCCCTGTGTCCTTAAAGTGCAAAGATGGAAGATTCTGGACTTGATTACATTGGCACTGCAGAGAGTGAATTGTGCTTAATGAGGCATATAAACGCCTGGATTACTGGAACTGGCAGGGGAGAAGGACAGAGAATGCACACAAAGCCAAAAAGGAGGGGTGATACTGCAGAGAAAAACAGATTTCTCACATTTTATCTGTGAAATTGTAGCAATACAAATTAGTTACATTAAGAGTTAAGTATCAGGCACAGGGACAACTCATAGGAATCTTGTCACTGCAAATGAACATGGCAAAATACTCCAGTTAAGGCAACATCTGGACTGTGTGTTTATCCTCAGACAAAGCTTCAGTGCCCAAGAGCAGCTATGCCTACAGTCTAACTAAGCAGCTCCTGAAAGACCAGAGGAAAGAATCTCTATTTTCTTTTGCTAATGCTAATGGCTGCTTGTCTAGGATAAGTGTGCATATCACATTGGATCCCCAAACTGGATTTTCTTCACCTGGATTGCTCCCGAAGTCCAATCCACTAATACTTGTGGGCGGAGCCCTAGGACCCGTGCCTTTATACTATCCTCTCAGTCCACACATATTCCTGTTTGCATCTTCTCCTTCCTTTAAGGTGTCCTAACCATCACACCTTTTCCACATGTCTCCATGTGAGATGCAATGAGTGGGCATGAAGAACACAAGGCTTCACTTCAGCCCTCCAAGCACCACACCATATCTTCCTTCCTGTCATCTCCAGAACTCTGAAAGGAAAATCAAGCATTTGCAATTGCCACTTCCTCAAGCCCCATTCTCCTCCATCTACCTTGATCTCCCTACCTCCTAAAGCCCCACTTTCTCTCAGTTCTTTATCCCTGTGATGTAACCAGAAGGTGACTTCTTTGTGTCCCATAAATCAGTCCAGGGGAGGATTACAGTGAAACCTGAAGGGATCTTCCACATCTTCAAGCATCTTAAGTGAATTATTCCTTATCCTGCACTGGATTTACTTTGGATGCTTTAAGAAAGCAGATTTGTAAGTCTTGTTCCAGAATCACCTAATCAAAATGTTTAAGAACAGCTCTGAGAATGTTTTTTGTAAGTAAGTTCTCCAAGAAAATTTTATGCACAGGGAAGTTTGGTAGTGTCTCAGCAATAGTCTGATGACTTCCAAATCTGTATCTTTAGAACGCTCCCGAATGCTGAGTGACAAACTATTGTCCCTGCCTGAATCCTCTGTGGCAATCCCAAATTCAGTCTTTCTGCTTAGGTACCCTTCTCTTCAGCACATGACTTACTTCACACCTACGCACACTCCCTAGAACCATTACCATTATTTCTTACTTCTTCTCCCTGTGAGCCCTGAATCCAAGCATGTACCCTTTGGTCTTTCTTCTGACTTCCCACTCTTCATTTTCATCTGGACAATTACAATACATGGTCACAAGCTCCCTTGTCTTAGGTAATCCCTCTCTAATCTGTTTGCCACAGCAGAGCCATGCAACCTTTCCAAAACTGAGAATGGACCTTGTCATTTCTGTGGGTGAAAACTCTCATTGCTGTATGCACTCTAAGCTCTACCCACCCTTATAGCTTCAAGTTCCCCTGACCCTGCTGCCTTCCACACACCCACCAGGCTGTGTGTGGCCCCAGGTCATCACAGAACTGAGCCTTTTATTGGGTTGCTTCCTCTCTGTATCCATCCATCCATTCATCTGGTGAATAAATACATATTCAGAGTGTGGGGAGCTGGATTGTCCCCCGGGAGCCAATCAGGAGGAGGATGAGTGCCCACGGCTGGAAACTGGACCCCTCCTCTTCCGGAGACCCCTTCCCCCCCCAGCCGGGGAAACGAGTCAACCATGTGTAGCTGATGGCAGCTCAGAATCTGTCTATTATCAAGGCACACAGGGTTTTTATAAGGAGGGGAGAAGCTGAGGAATCAATAATCCTTCTAAGGGAGTTGCCAGGGGTTATGCAGATTTTGAGTACAAACAACTGGGGAACAGCCTGTGGTTAGCACATCCCAACCCACCCTACATTTTGTATAACAATTAGGAAGCTTAACAAAGCAGGACCTAGCAGCTCTTCCAGAAGAAACTTATGGAAATAGTAACAAGATCGCTGTAGGGCAGCTGTTGAAATGGGGGTGAAGGCTACACCCCAACACAGAGCTTACTGTACACCAGGAATTATATTTAGGACTGAGGCGCAATGAGGAACAGAGTTTCTGACATTTTACAATCAAATAAACAGACTGTTACAATAGAATATGAAAGGTGTTGTGCTAGTGGAATGAAGAACTTTCTATCTATTAAGTGTCAGCCACACATACCCTTAGATACCTAAGAATCCTTCGAGATGGAACTGTTATGTTTTCTATTTCACAGAAGAGCCCAGAGCTCAGAGAATTTAAATGATGTGACAGAATTTCCCCAGATATAAGAATTTTACCACAGGAGTGTCAACACCAGGTTTTGGTGTCTGACCTTAATCCCATTCATGTTTCATTGGAACCCACTTTTATATTCTATCTCTTTCAATGTGTTAAAGGGTAACATGTGCAGCGTTTGCCCTCTTGTCTGCCTGGTAAAATTATACTTATCCTCCAAGACTCTACTTTATGGCAAGCCATTGGTAAAACAATCCTGGCTCCGGGGAAGAATCAATCCTTCATCATTTGGGTTCTTTTCGCGTTTTGCCCTCAGGCTTATATTTTGTTTGTATTTGTTTTTGCACTAAGAGGACGTAGCACTGTATCTTGCAATGGTAGTTGCCTAGTCGATGATTGTTGAACTAATAAATTAATCTTCCATTCAATGAGGGCATCAGTTATAGTTTCTATACATTTGAAACCTTTCACTAACTAAAGAAAAGCCAAATGCTCTAAAGGCTATGTAGTTCTTTCCCTGCAAAGGAAGCCACTAATTTCTCTCACATTCCCTTGCAAACCAGCCTCTCATTGGCCCAACGCTAATTCAAAATTTAGAGGTCCCCTCCCAGGTCTTCTTTGCCAGGGAGGCTCTATCAAATAATCTACTTCACTGTTCAAGAAGACATTCTTGCAGAAACATCAAAGCTGCACATATTTGTCCATTTCCTGCTCATAAACATACATGATTTTTATTTTCCAAATTGACAATTTAAATCCAGGTGGGAGAGAATGAGTCAGAGAGAAATACCGTTGCTTTTGGCTGATGACAGCAGTATAATCATTTGTATTTTCCCCAACCTGCAAAATGTCAACATATTAGGGGGAAAAATGCAGACATTTCACATTTCATTCCTGATGAGGTTCCTTGTCATCGCCAGGCACCCCCATCCTCCTCCCTGTGAATCATTGACATCTGGCTATTAGCCTAAGCATTTAGACTTTCACACTGAGCATTCAGGGTGTGCTGATGTCAGCACAGACACAGATCTTAAACAAAGTCTTATCTCTTTCAGGTTTGTGATGAGCTTACAGATTTGAATTAACTTCTGGTATTAACTTGCTAAGCTTTGTCTTTGTGGTGAGCAGAAAGCAGGGAGACCGAGGAGAGAGCAAAATGAAGATGGCTGCCTTCTTTCCCTCCTGATCCGCCAGTTTTCCTTGTGCTGCAAAGCCCGGTTAATCTTACTTGTAAAACAACACAGTACCACGTTTTCCTCTGTAATTAAAGACAATGGAGGGAAAGTTCCCTTTCAAGGGAAATGATGCGCCTTCATCTGCCTGGCACTGCTGAAAATAGGTTTATGTTTCACCAACAAGTGTAACACACACATCCTCTAATTAGATTTCCTTGCTCCTCTTTTAATCACTGAGAACATCATTATCCTTTTGGTTCCTCATTAGGAAGGTCACATAGTTCATAATCATACTTATAAAACCTATCCAAATTGCAGAGCAAAACTGTATCTTCTTAGACTTCAGATATTCCATTGATCTCACTATGCTATCAACAAGTTCAGCTTGCCTGTGGGTTCCCCCCTCTTTTTTTTTTTCTTTTTAATATGATCACTCTCCCACCTGCCACTTTAGTAGAATTACAGCTACTTGGACTGCTGTTGTTGAAGAAAAGGGCCATATTTATATTACAATCTGGAAAGGAAAAAATAGAGGCACATTCTAATACCTTTATTGCATGTAATGCACACTACATTTTTAAGCTTCAAAATCTCTTACAAGGCATCAGGAAGCTTACATATTTTTTTCTGGGAGCTTTGGGCTGAGTCTGGGTGCTGTGATTGTCAATACCTGCCACTCAAAAAGATGAGGATCCACATTCTGAATGCAGCAGCAATTGCATGTGGCTAGACACATGTTCCTAGTTGTAGTTTTGTAGGCATGGCTTAATTCTATTTCAAGCCCTCAACCAAATTAGCTTCTTAAAAATGTAGTGTATAATATATTTAGCTTCCCAAATTAGCCTCTCAAAAGTAGACTTTATTTTGTTTGTGTGTTTATTTATTATTTGTCTTATCCCTGCTGAGCTCCAAGACAGGTAGTACTTCTCTGGCCAATCAACCTTTATGCTATTTTGCCATTTCTAGAGTTTTTCTCTCAATCATTTTTTGTTTTTTTATTTTATATTCTGAAACCTAACGTATTTTTTCTCCATTTCTGTCTTCAAGGTATTTTGTTGTTGTCATTCAGAGTTGGTGCCTTTGCATTTCCATTTCAGCTTTTATTTTCAAAGATGCTCAACTTCAGGCATGAAGGAAGCAATTAATTTTTAACATTCAAAAGGGTGAAGGAGGAGGGGACTGGAATAATGAGAAAGGGCATAATTACATATTCTCACTGTCAAATTCTCCCTGAAAAAAATATATTTAATGAAATCTGATATTTGCAGCAGCCATTCTTCTTGAATTGAGTCATTGTTAAACATAAAGAAAGAAGAATTCCTTAAATGTGGCATTTGCCCAGAGAAAGAATTGGGTTTCTGAATATGGGTTCTCAGAATGACTGGCCTTCCTGAGGAAGCTTTTATCTGTGTTTCGCAGCCACCTTGGGTCCTCCGTAAGGAATCAGGTCACTCAAGAGCTATAGCCAAGTTTGCTTCAGCAGGTGTTTTACAGTCTTTGAGAATCTAGTATCCCACAGCATCTCTTTAAACAGGATCCTCAAACAACACGCTGTTTTCAGGATCAGCAAGCATTGTCCCAGTTCTAATTCACTCTACAATCCTGCAAGATAGAGAAAGCTACCCTTCCCCGTTTTATGCATTAAAGAACTATTTCAGAGAAATTGTTTGTCCAGTCTTCCTGCTAGTGGGTAGTAGAGCAAGAATGCAAATTCAATGCCTCTTAAATTTAATCCTTTTAAGACTACCCAACAGGCAGGATGCTCCTGAGATGAAAGACATTTGGGGTTATTTGTTCCAAATGACTTTCTTTTCAGAACTTAAAGCATTTGAAAAAAATTGTCTGTTTTCTTGTTTGTTTATTTAAACTAGGACAGAGGCTGTGCTCTGTCCTACTAGGGTACAATCTCTTTGAAGGTAGAGACTGTGGCTGCCTTTCTTTCTGAAAACAGAGCCTGGCACATGAAGATATCCAATAAAAACTATAACTTCTCCAAGGCCAGCCCAGAGTCCATTTTCCATTCAGGATGGTCCCTTTGTCATTGGACTTTGCTGTGAGGCTTTGCTCAACGCTCACCCTGCCCAGTGCCCCTAATCCTCCAAATCTCCCACAACTAATGGCCTCTCTTAGTGGCAACTACTCTGACCGTTAAATTGTCACACTTCTTCTCTCACTCCCCTCCCAAATCTCACCCCAGTTCCGATGAATTTGGAAAAGATCTAAATAAGCTAATATTAATCCCAACTAAGAAACAGAAGTGAAGGGAGGGTGAAAACATCAACCCAGAGCAGCAGTTACCTCTATCACATAACTGCTTTGCACCAGGCACAATACTAATCACCTTAATCTTTAAATCCAGTAAACTTGGTATTATTACTCCTATTTTCAACAAGAAAAGACAAAACACCTTGTCTAAGTCTATAACTGGCAAGCCACAGAGTTAGGATTTAAACCCAAATTGGTATGACTCCAAAGTTTCTGGGATTAGTTGCACTTATATGTCATCAGTGACTTTATCCCAAAGAATATTTAGGGTTTCATAGATAACACAGAGAGATCCAGGAGGCTGTATGCACAGAGAATGTTTCCTAGGCCTCTGATGAGTGTTTTCCCACTTGTGCTTCCACAGGCCCTGTTCCCTAATCTATCTTTTAGTCCTGCCTTTTCTTCAAACCCTGGGCCTTTATCCAGGTACACATCAGGGTGATTGCTCTTTTTTATTTTTATTTTGTAAGAGAGAGAGAGATTTTTTTTTAATATTTTCATCTTGTCTTTGTTTCTCCGCCACTTAGCTATGAATGTGGTGATGGGGATCAAACCCTGGTCCATGCCAACCAAGTGATTCACCACTGAGCAACCTCTCTAGTTCCTAGGTTCATATTTCTGGAGAACACCTCCTTGAAAAATCTGCCTTAAATTTCTAAATCTTGGGGGCTAGGTTTTAGATAAGAACTACATTTCCCCCTATTCCCACTACTAGACAATACAAATAAGCCAACAAAAGGAAGCTAACAAAAGGGGGGAAATTGAATTCTTTAATGTATTTATTAAAGTTAAAATAGACTTCATCTTGGGTACCACAAACTTGGAGATTATCCATGCAACCTTTACTTAAAAAAGCCATGATATAGAAAAACCATACTTACTCTGATGGGTGTTCAAGCTTTTGGGCTACCAATGCTGAGCTCAAGGTGAATAGTTCCTTCCATTCCAAGTTCTCACATGGAACAGAGGGTGGCTCCACACATTCACTAAACTGGCATGCAAAAGTCTGTGGCAGGCGGTGGACCAAATGTGAGCCATGAGAGGTAATGGGAGGTCATGGAATTACACCAAATTAGTTAAAGAGCAGCAATCTACCACTTTCTCAAAATTAAAGCAGAAAGATTCATCTTCCCAAGTAAGGAAAGTGACTGTAGCACATAGAAGTCCAATGAAATGACCTAACCCAGGTACTTTCTTTTCCTCATTTCCAGTCAAATAGGATTTACTGTAAAGATACAATTAAAAAATCAGTTCATTGCTAATGGCTTTTGTCTCACATTCCTCCAATTTAAGGAGTAGTGCATAGATGTGTGCCACTGTCTTCCTGCTCTTAAAAAAGCCTGAGAACACTTTTGTAGAGTCCCTGCTGTCCTGCCATTTGGCCCTGCAGTCAAATCTCAGATGTGTCCAGAATCTGTATGAGGAAAGCAGTGCAGGTTTTAATCTGTATCAGAATGGATTAGACTAATTCTCTGGCAGCAGTAGCCCAACCATTTTTCATAGTCCTATTGACCAAAGGCACTTTGGCAGTATATTGTCATATTTTCTGATACTCTAGAGCAGGTGCTCATCATACCTGCTAAATAACAAAACAACTTTCTGGAGTTACCTAGAAATTCAGACTCATAATGGAAACCATTGTTTCCAGGAATATTTCATGTCTCACAAGGAGATGGTCATTCAGTAGTGCTGAAAGCCGGAGTGTGGATTTTTGCATTCCATGAAGAAGGCTGTTTGTCTGTTCATAAATTGTCCTTTCTAGTACCAGATATAGAGATTCCATTTATAAGATAACTCAGAAAGCTAATAGGGGAAGAATCATATAGGTCATCAAACCGTACTTCCTCTCATTTTTCAGATGGAAGAACCAAAGTTCAAAAAGGGGATGTTACTCAGCTAGGGAACAGCAGAGGCACTAGAGAAATTGTGTTCCCAGTCCATTTTTCCTGTTACCACATGATGCCCTGACCCCTGGAATAATTATTACTTTCCATAAAGAAGATGCAGAGCTGGAAGCATAAAAGCACAGACCCTGGGGACAGTGACTTGGTTGTATTTTAGCTTCACATGTACAAGTTGTGTGACCATAGGCAAAGTGTTTAACTTCTCAGTTCATCAGTTTTCCCATTTATAAAATGAAGATGACATTAGTGCATATCTCATAGGTTTGTTTTGATGATCAAATGAGTTAAAATGTTCAGCAATTCAAAGCATGATCACCAGATAGAAAGCACAGTATAAATGTGTCCTCATCTTGATCCTTTGCAAGCTGAGCAGCATACAAATCTCTAAGTTACTCTCATGGTTCCTACTTATTGGTACTTTAAGCAGAACCTAAATGTGTCTATAATCCCTGCAACTGACTAGCACCAAGCTTCTGATCCATCCCACCAGAAAAACTTATTTCTCTTTATGATTCCACCTCCTTCTCTCTCCACAAACTCAGTCTTATTTTCCTTTCTTCTATACTCCTCTTCTCTTGACTTCAGCTATATCCAGACTAGTGTTGATAGCATTACATTCACAGAAATGCTTAAGTCCATTGGCAGAATCAGTAATAACAATTCCTACTCTAAAGACTTCTTTTTCTCTAAAGGGAAACATAGGCTTCAATCATTTTTCAAATTAATATCAACATAATGCATTAGATAAAAGCATACATATACTATACACAGAAATGTATATATATATATATATATAAATTATATATTTATAAAATAAAAGATACATTTAAAAAAGTATACGTGCATGTGTATCCCTCTGTGTCCATGAGTTATGCATCCATGGATTCAACAAACTAGAGATCAAAAATATTGCATCTGTTCGGAACATGTATAGATTTTTTTCCTTATTGTTCTTCCCTAAAGAGTTAAATATAACTGTTTACGTAGTATTTGCATTACATAAGGTATCATAAGTAATCTAGATATGATTTAAAGTATACAAGAAGATTGATGGGGATGTGACTCAGTGGTAGACATTTGCCTGGCATGGGTGAAGCCCTGTCTTCATTCTTCAATATCTCAAAAAGCAATCAATCAATCAATCATTAAAATGATGTATGTAGGTCCTATGCAAATAGTAAACCATTTCTTTATAATGAACTTGAGTACCTGCAGACTTTGGTTTCCGGGTTTTGTTTCTATGACACTTAGTTGTGTACTGAGTGCTGGGGTTTGAATCCGGGTCCTTGCGTATGCCAGGCAAGCATTGAAACCACTGAGTCACCGCTTCAGCCCTGATTTTGGTATCTGTACAGGATCCAAAACAATCTCCCTTAGAGACTGAGGAACACTCTGTGTATGTATGTTTGTATGTGTAGCAAACTATCTACAGAAAGTTTTTTTTTTAAAGAGAAAGGAACAGTGAGAGAGAGAGAGAGAAAGAGAGAAACAATTTTTATTTAGTTTTTCATGTGACTTTCCTTGCTCCAGGACTTCATTGTGTATGTGGTGCTAGGGTTCAAACTCTCATACTTGCACATGCCAGGCAGTTGCTGTAACTGCTGAGCCACCGCTCCAGTCCCCAGAAAGATGTTTTTAAATAAACATATGAGCCTTACAAATCCACATTGTTCATTTCCTTATAAACATATTTAAAAACCTAAATCATTCATCTTTTGCAAAAGACAATATGGAGAATGACTTTGAACTTCCACTTGAGCATTTCCCACTTAGCACATTCTACAGGCTAGTAGGATTCCTTAGGATGTGTGCCAGGATTACTGGAGGATCCAGAATCTTGCAAATTTTCATAAATGTCTGTGGATCCCCAATGGAACCCAGAGTACTGTTAGAACCTGAACTCTGTTCTTGTTTGTGAAAATTCTATAGCAAAAATACACAGCAACATGAGTCAGTAAGTAAAAAAAAAAATAATACAAGTTTTAGTTCATTTGCGTATTATATACATAAGAAGTCAGAGAAAATAGGTATTTGTGTTGAAATCCTTGAGGTAGAAACTGTTGTATGGTCATGGCTGAAGTGAGAGACCTGGACTTGCCTAAGTAGAAGGTATGAATCAACCTTGTCTTAGGAAAGGCAGGAGTCTATGCCATGAGGTTGACCAGCAAGCCAAATGACTTGAGTCTGGTCCAAGGAGACCTACCCCACTTCAGCTTTTAAAATATATTTTTTTCTAACAGGCCAGTGTGTTTCAGTGAAGTTCTTACTTGAGACAATGCAAGTGCTACACTATTTGTCTGAATCTCCTTCCCTCTGTCACTGATCTTTTAATTCTTTGACAATGTTCCATTTTGCTTTTCCTGGAATATACTCTGCTTGCAAGCTAATGGTCTTGCTTATGATCCCAAGAGCTTGAAAATAAAGGTGGTGGAGGTACATAGAGGCAGAATTCAGCACTGACACATCTGCCCTGAGTCCAAAACAGACAAGAACAACCCCAATCATGTGGTTTGTCTTCCTGAAGCATAGAGGATAAGAAAAGAATAGTGCTCTTGATTCTGCATTCTTATTTCCCAGTGGAATGTGAAGGATTCGCTAGGGATGTGGGAAAGGGCTAGAGGGAAGGAAGACGTAAAAAAAGAAGCATCAGGTGGCAGTTTGTTCAAGGGGTGCTGAGTCTTCTTCGATGCTGTTGGAGAGGCACCACAGACAGCTTGGTAGACTCACAGTCTTCAGAGCTCTGGAGGTTAATTATTATCCTTCCTCAGCAGCTTCAGAAGGACTCCCCCAGCACATAATACACATGCTGAAGATGAAAAGTCCACCTGGTCCGCACATAGACTTCCATTGATCATAAAATATCTGTATCCCTTTCTCCTTTTTCCCACATACCACCAGCTTTTCAGCCCTCTGAACCTTCTCTCCCAATATCTATCTTTTTCCTACTCATCACTTTCTGTTCTGGATTCCATTTCCATGGAGAGAGGACAATTATAGGCACTGGTTATGAAGCAGCCACCATGCCTTGCTTACCATGGAGCCCCATCTGTTGCTCTAACCTTTGGGCCTAGGGGTCTGAATGACTGCCCTCCACTCCCCACCATTTACTTGTTAAGCCCCAGTATTTCAGAGCAGGTGATAGTGGTCAGGGTATCCCACTGGCTTGCCCCTTTAGATTTCCAATCCCTCCCAATAAGCATCTTCAATTTCTGCAGACTTGGAAGGGAGGGGTCTGATGTGGGGGAATGCTCATAGAGAAGCATGTCTGTGGATTTGCTTGTCAGGGATGAGTAGAGTGTCCTGTGGGTACATACTAATGGGTCTGTCTCTCTTTTCCCTACACAGGGCCTGGAGCAGTCATTGATGGTGTAAACTCGGCCTCTAGAGCGCTGGCTTGTCTGTGGCTCTCAGGGACCCTCTTTGCCCACTTCTTCATCAAGTTTTGATAAGAAACCCTAGGTCCTCTGAGCAACGCCTGCTTCTCTATATCACAGACTTTAATCTACACTGCGGAGGGCAAACCAGTTTCAGCTTCTTTTTGTTGACTTATTTCTGTTCTCCTTGATGGCTTTTTGTTTTGATTTAATCTCAATTTTTTTCCAGTTTCAATGAGTGGGGTGGGGGGGGAGGGGTGGGCAGGGTTCTACCACTTGTAGGATAATCATTCATTGATGTGTCCAAAAATGGAATCTGTTCCAGCTACCTTGGCCCTTCCTTTTTGTCTGCTTCTCTTCCCATCATCATTATAAACAAACAACTTTCCCACACCACACACACCCATACCCCCCCGCACACACACCCATATACTCCCCCACACACATCAAAACATAAGTCCCATGTGAGCAAAGACAATGTGCCTCATGATTAACACCCTGAATACACAACTTGACTCAATGTGATACACAGAGTTACATCCATGTGTCCTGTCACCCATGTCTTTTGGGCTTTTAATCATTTTCCTGATTATAATGTACATATATTTCCCTCCAATTTATTATCAAATTCCACCAGGGTCCACATCTTTTCTTTCTAAGGAGTTATCTCAGTCTTTCCAAATATGTGTTTTTATTTGTACACATACACACACACACACACACGCACACACGCATAAAATCTTGCCATCTTCTCTAGTTTTTTTTGCCCTATTCATTTCTTCCACTAGCTATAGGGATGAGAAGCTAGGCAGCTACACATGCAACTAAAAACTAAAAATTTACAAGTCAGGTGACCAAAAAAGGGGGGGTACATTAAGGGGAGTACTTCTCTTTTAAAACTTATAAAAAATGATCAATAGATGTCTGATTGTTTAGGTTTTATCAAGTAATCTATCAAAGCAATCATATAGTTATCCATCTACTCAATTATCTGATTTATCTCTCCATCCAATTAGCTACCCACATATCTTTCTCTCTAGCAATCTATTCACTCTATTTATCAATTTATCAATGTAATTATCTAACACTTCTTTCTATTTCTTTCCCCACTCACCATCGATTCATCACCATATTAATATCTAATCACATTGTGTCTATTTCACAATATTCATCTCTATTCTACCATCAACAGACATTGGCATCTTCAAAATTGCCTATCAGCTTCTCATGTGAAAGCCAATGATCTCACAGGCTAACGACATAGAAAAGCAATACTCTGTGTCATGGACTCTCTGGAATGTGGTAACCCATCCAACCAAACTAAACCCTGCTAACAGATGGACCAAAGTAGCAATGTAAAAATCAGTCACTCACTATTCCCAGGAGAGTCTGCATTTCCAAAACTGCCTTCTTGGGAAGCAGATCAGCCCTGGAGAAACCTTGTTTAGCACTGCATTTCCTCCTTCATGCTTGAAAGATTAACATACCAACCTTCATGCTTCTCTCAGCCTTTCAAGAAAGTGCATGCCAGGAACTTACAGGACCTTCTTCAAGGCTGATTTTCCTTAGGAGCAAGACTGTGATGGAAAACACACATCTGTGTCTGCAACATAAAATCAGCAGTCCACTCACCAAAGTGTGATAACTGCAGCTCAGTGTCTCCTTTCTGCTCCAGTTCTGGTTTGATCTGTTTGAAAACTATCCAGTAAAAAGCTGATGGAGGCCAATTATATGGCGGGTGTGTTGACAACTCTGGTATTTGTTTCAGGAAGCTCTTCTGAGCTGAGGGCACTTGAGCAACTGACTTAATTTCCAAGCACTTGATTAACACAACACTGCAAACAGAAGGGGGGAAGTGTAAGTGACACAATTTCCTCCGATTATAGGCTGCTTCTCTAAAGGCTTTGGGAAAAATGTCCCCAGCTTCCTGTGTTCAAAGCAGACCCAGCACACAAACAAGATGGACCAGACCTTTCTGCATTCTCCTGAGACAAGAAGGACTCAGCTAACAAGGGAGCCTGAGATTCAAAAGAACAGCACTGTAAAACCACATGAGGGGATGAGAAAGGGGATGCTTTCCTGAGCATCAACAATGACAGTTTCTAACAGACCTGTCCTGCCTCAGCTGGAAAACTTTTCCAGTCTCTACATTCTAGAAAATAATAAATATGGATTCCACAGAGTGCCATTCCTTTAATGCTTAGTTGATCTCTTCCTCCAGTGTAAGCTCCCTCTTTGTGTTTTCCTACTATGGCAACATGAACATGACACCCAGAGGGGGAAATACATAAACAAATGATGGCTGCCTTGGCACGCAAAGAGCTAGGCACTATCATAAGAGATAAAGCAAATGGGAACAAAATTATTATTACACTTGCCAGTTGTAAACAGACATCTGTATTTCCTAGTGAGCTACTAGGAACCAGGATCTGGGAACATAAGTGATGTGCCAAAAAGAACCTTTTGATTCCAAGTTCCAGAGACAATCATAAACAGGCACAAACTCAGAATTAAAGGTCAGATGTAAATGTTTCAGATTTGTCCCCACACTCAGCATCTGGAGTTGGGTTGGTGTCAGAAATTGTATGAGAAATAACTGTGTCTCTTAAGTGTTCTACTAATACTAAATTTGTTACTTTGGAGTAAAAAAGATATGGAGGCTTTGCAGAGAGGATGGTGTTGGAGAACACAGGGCTTGGAAAGGACAAGCTGTACCTGTTCCTACCTCTAGGAATTGTTCTGATGTAAGGGGTTGCTCCTTTTTTTGGCCAAGGAGACCATTAGATGCTTTCAATCCCAACAATGCTGGTCCTGAGGTCACATGGAACTCTGCTTTATCTCTCTACACTGGATACTAGGAAACACTTTTGATGGTTACCTATTCCAGCCATGTTTCAGAGGGAAAAAAAACATGCCAAGTTCAATCCTCCTCTTTCTGAAATACAGAAAACAAAGAACATAAGACCCAAGGCAACTGGGGCACTGGAAATGAAATGACTATTCATCACAATGGACATACTCCAGTTTCTATATTATTTGGATCACGTTGGTGGGGATGGGTCCTTGTGATAGGAGCTGTTGCCCAACATCTTAAAGCATATAGTAATGTTTACTAAAGATGGCATCCACACTTACACATGCTTTTCAAACTTTACATATAGAGGGTGAATGGATAAGGCCTGCTGGACAGATTTGTTCAGAGTGCCAATGGTGGGGGTAAGAAGGGGATAAGGGCGGGAAAAAGAAATAAGTAAGTCTCTGAACAAAATGGGTTTAACAAGTAGAAAGGAAACCCAGTGAGACTTATCAAGAGATTAGGTGAGAAGAATTCAGCAACAGTAGTTACTCGAAACCCTTCCCTTTCTCCAAAGTTGATATGAACTTCCACCAAAGTAAAGCCAATGTGCTAGTGTTAAGGCTCCAGCTAAGCTGGTTTTTCAGTAGTTTAATGTCAAGTGCCTGATACAGTCATCTGCAAGTATAAACAAGTGTATTAAGTTTTTCTCATTCTTGTTTTATTGGGGAGGGTAGAGATGTAGGGCAGCAGATATCAAAACATGCACATAGAGAGTTCAGCACACAGTTTTTCAGATGCAGTTGTGCTCAACTGAACAAAAGAAAAGGGAAGATGTGGTGGTGCAAAGAGGAATAGGTTCTTCCCTCAGAAGTTCACACCTCTTACTGGAGGATGCTTTCACAGGTTGGGCTGTCATTAGGGACTTGTACTCCAGGAATCTTGGAGCTCCATGACTGAGGCTGAGTTTAGGGGTCTGTTTCTGCATTAAACCAGTCAACTAGACCTCAAAAAGTAGGAATTAACAAGTTCTATCTACATTGCAAGAACTATTACATGAAAAGAGCAGAGAACCACAAATGGTCAGTTGATCAGAGAGAGAGAGCTTATTACTAACAGGGCATCAGGTGTGGCTAGAAATTGAATTCTCAAGTTTTAGTCAGTGCTTGCAGTGCCAATGAGAAGATCTTCTCTGTTGTTAGGGCATGGCTGCCACCAGCCCCATCGTAGAAAGAGGGAAGGAGAGACTTGAAATGAGGGAGACCTAGTGGAGAAATTATTTCCCCAATTTGACTCTGAGTTCTCACTGAGAAAGGAAACCTGGCTTTGCAATAGCAGGAGCAGTGCTCCCCCAACCTATTCCCCCCACACATAAAGACACACAAAGTTAAGTCCCTTTGGAATTAGGGAAAGCAGCATAGATGTTTTCTTTTTGGCAAAATGCATTTTTTGTCTTTTTCTCTAATGGTAAGAATCTCTTGTATTTAGTTTGCACAAGCCCTACTCCTGGAGAATCTCATACCCAATTGCTTCCCCTCATATCAAGGCTTCCCTCTCTCTCTCTCTCTCTCTCTCTCTCTCTTTTAAGACAAATAAGTTTGAGCATTTGTGGTAAAACTTCACAGGTGTGTAACTAGGAAGGCAACACTTTTAAAGAGATAGCATATGATGAGGACTCCTAATGATCACTAAAAGCAAACAAATAAAAATGCCAGTCTCATTTCCCTCATTTCTTACTTAAGAGAAGAGAATTAAATGAAAGGAAGAAGAAATAGATTCGCAATTAAAAGATGTGGCAAAACGATATATAGCTGAACTGGTGCAATTTAGCCTTCAGGTGCAGAATATTTGAGTCCAAAGGAATGTGGAGTGGACTTAATTAGATGCAATTGTCTTCATTCTGTTACGTTGTCAGCTAAGCCCAATTTCCAGTATTTTGAAAGAAATTCTTTTTTGTTTCTTCCAAAGGTGCCTTTTTAAGGCACATAGTTATTTCACACCATTGGGTGGAGAAAGTAAATTGTGGACCCTCTACCATCCTTGTGAGGCTACATCCTATGTTATTTGGCAGATTTTTAAGGATATTAATAATCACAATGATAAGTAATAATAGCTTCCCTTGCGTTAGTTAAAGGGAGCATTTTTAATCATTTGGAAATTTTTTGTGACATGTAAAGTGCAGTTGTGAGGAATGTGTGGGTGTACGAAAATGTTTCTGTGAAGTTCAGAGTCCTCTAGATTTAAAAAAAATATATATGACTTATCAGTGATGCCGTTATAGCCGTGTCCAACAATGGGTGTGCCCATTTTCACAATGATCCTTAAAACAAATCTATGTTCAAATGCTTTAAAAATTTATCACAAGATAAAAGAGTATAACTTTGTCAGCCTTCTACAGTTCTTTTTCCTTTTATTTTCTTTCTTATATTGTTTTCTTTCAAAATTCAATGAAGACTTGATTTCTGTCGATAATTGTATTAAGGGTGAATATACTACCTGAATTTTGTGCATGTTACATTGTAGTTGTAACCTTTTCTAATTCAGGATGAATACGAGATGGTTGTGATTGTGCAGTGTATCAATAAAATTTGAAGAAATTTGTAACTTTTAGGGGGCTGTTTATTAGGACATCCTTCGAAATCCAGTCATGAAAAAAAAAAATAAGTGAAGAAGATTATGTTTTTCCCATGCATGTGTTTTAGACTTTGGGGAGCAAATGCAATCAGAAAATCAAGTAATATCCCACCTCTCCCTCCCTCCCTGTCATATTTCCTCTCTTACACACACATAGATACAAAGTCACAGAGGGTAGAAGGAAGTCTAACACTTCCTTCCTATATTATGCTATTGGCAAATAATACAAAGTGCAGCTGTAACCTCAAATTCTAAATTATTTATTGCCTTGGAATAAAATGGAATAAGAAGAGACATTTCTGAAAAATAGTGACCAGATACTGCCCAATTTGGGCATGCTGCTCCTTAAGAACCCCTGCTGCTTCAGTCCACTGAAGTGAACACCATTTTGAAGAAGATGAATGTAAGAAAATGTGTGATGATGTGCATTCATTCTTGAAAGTGTGTGCATGGGATTAATTTTTATTCATTTTAGGCTTTGCTGGAATATATATCCATAAAGTAGCATGAGGAAAGAGCTCTGGAGAAGATGATCCACTCATCTGGTTGCCATTTCTAAAGCATCGTTTTCTTCCAATAAAATTCCAACTCCTCTTCCCTTGTCACATATTCATCTGCTTTTCTGAAGGATATATATTAGCCTCTTACAACTCAGTTTCTCCTCAACAATTTGTATCTTCATGAAGCCTTCCTAGCTCTGCCATTAACTAAGAATGTGATCTTTTATGAGCACTTGATCTTGGCTTTTGCTTCCTCATCTGCACCATTTGTGAATTTAATTACACCCCCGGTATGCTCCAATTCAAATTCTCTGGCCCGTTTTCCTCCTTTAAACCACTGGGTTTCTCAAGACTTCCCCAAATAAAGCCTAAACAGTGACTGACTCTGGTTTGAAAATTCAGTGGAATATGGATTGAGATTCTTCAATTTCATAGCATAAACAGCTTCTGGGGTAAGCACCTGAGCTAAAATTATGAGGTTGATATTCCTGTCGGCTTCATATATAGACAAAGGCTAATCAGGAATTTTTATGACTCAGTACCCCCTCCATGGGGTGGAACCCAGTACTGATAGACTAGATGTATATTCTTTGTAAATCAAAATGGCAAGTAAACACTGGTACCAATGATTGAGAGTTTCCAATTTACTCAGGTTTATTGTAAAAGCATGACTTGTGGTTTTGGAGGAAGTGGAATTCCAGTTCCCCTGACCATCTTCATACCGCCAGTATTCCCTTTCTCCTCTTTTTTGCCCTCTCTTTTCATCATCCTCTGCCCCTCTACAGGTGACCTTCTCCTGCTCCTGTTCAAAATGCAACGTTTACCCACCCATCTGCTCTTTTACTGGCATAGGCATTTATCAATCTTTCACTCCATCTGGCTACTTAGCTCCATCAAACATCAAGGTACCAATTTATTCTTCCATCAGCTAACCACTCACCTAGCAATTCACATATTATTTTCCCATTTATATAACCCTAATTCCATCTACACAATCATGCACCTCCCTAATGTGACTGTTCCCCATCTATTTATTTAAGCCATCTATCCATTCCTTACCTGTCAATCTATCCATCAAGCATCCTTCAACTAGCCTTTAGCAGACATTCCTATTTCCCAACCCACTTCAAGGTAATGAAAATCTTCACTGTTATCTCTTTATTCCACAAGGGAGGCTGTATCTAGATATTCTTAAACATAGCAGTTAAATGATTGGAGGTGTTTTTCAATATATTCAACCCAAATATACCCTATTAAAAACATATACATACAGACATGTTTTGGGAGATATATTAAGTGCATATGTTTTCCTCTCAAGATGTATCAAATTAGGAAGAGGATGGAGAATTGGGAGTGGACTGAAAACACCCAGATGAGCAAATGTGGGCGCTTAACTTTCTAACACTAGGATTGAAAAAAGAAAATGAACACAACAAATAACAGCGAAAAAAGACAGAAGAGACCTCACTTGGCAATTACCCTTTTCCCCACAGTTTGATTTGCTGTTTAATAAATTATTTACTTTGATGAAAATTAGGGGACAACCAATTAGAGTTGGAACCAAACCTTAGGATCTGTTTTGAAAATTAAGGTGCTGAAGATAAAAATGATGCTACCTTCTTTAAACATGCTCATTTGGTCATTAGGAATTTTTTTTCTGTACATTTCCCCATTTATTCGTTACTCATGCATAACATTTAGTCAGAAAAAGTCCCCTTAAGGAGTTTGCATTTAAGATATGAAAATAGTCATATAAAAAGAAAAAAATTACAGCACTGTATTACCAGTTAATGATAGAGATATGAGAAAAGGGTTGCATACTGCAGAACAAATATTGAAAGATAATTAGGACGCTTCCTTATTTCTCCCACTTTTTCCCCAGGGATAAAAAGCTGGGATGTAAACAGCTAAGATAGGCAGTAGACATAACACACAGATATCTGACTACAAAAAGAAATAGTTTAATGGGACTGAGCTGCATTCCATGTTCAGAAATTTATTTGTAAAATTAATGAGAAGCATAAAGTGAATTAAAACTATAAATGATCACACTGAAGAGCATGATGAAGATGATAGAAGACCTGGAAGGGAAGAAGTAATATCTAGAATGTCAAGCCTGTTTAGAATAAAAGGTTCTAAAAGTAATATCTAGAATGCCAAGTCTGGTTAGAACAGCAGGTTGCCTTCTGTTCTGTTACCAAGCACATTATCTTCCTTAGAACCTCAAAGCACCATGAACTCCACTGATGAGGGAAAGAGGAAATTGACGGAGAGTGAAGACCCTAGCAGGGTTGTGAAGGATGTTCACCGAGGTTAAGTATAGACCTGCTAATCAGCTCTCCTCACCTGATTGTATCCAGATAAGACTTACCTAAAATGCTACGGTTTGGGACAAAACATCTATCTTATTTGCATTTAAGTGTTTTAGAGTATCTCTTACATCAGAGATAAGAATATTTAGGTTATTTTCCCCCCTCTTCATTAACTGCTATCTCCCCTGAAACATGTTCTTCCGCTTATGCTGGAGTCCTCAAATGATATATTCTCTTCTGAAGTACAGTATGATGCAGTCTGGGGGAACTTATTTTTAATTTATGACTTCATAAGTGACTGGTTATGAATGTATCTGGTACATAATAGTTGTAATATAAACATTAGGGTTTTTTTTCTCCTGTTCTTCCCTCAGATTTTCCTCAATGTTCACATTTACCCTGAGCTTTTATATCACTTCAATTGTATTTGATTTTCTAAAAATTAAAATCCTATTTTATGTTATTCTTTATTGAAATTCAAAAAGCAGAAATAAGTTTCTGAATCATGGATTATTTAAGGACACAAGCTTAGAAATTGGCATCAGTAAGATTTTTCTGGTAGAATGTCATAGGAGTGTTAGGGGAAAAAATAGAATAGAACTTACTTTTCCATCTGAGAAACATGTATTAGGTAGCTCATAAAAGACAAGTACAGAGCATACAAACCAGAGATAGTGTCCATCTTCAAGAAGGCCCTAGCCCAGACTTAGAGGGGCAACATTAGTTGGGGTTGAAGCTCAGAGGCAGAACACATGCTTAGCATGCAGGAAGCCTTGAGTTCAACCCTTAGAACCTCCCCCAAAATAGTGTTAAATTCCAGCACAGTGTGCTAGGTTGTTATGTAACTGCTAAAAGAGACCATTAGAGCACACAAAACCCAGACAGGAGGACTTCAGTCTTCCAGAAGGGAGTTGTGTGTGCTGAGTCTTAAAGGAATAGAAGAAACTAGCAGGAAAAGGTAGAGAAAAGAAGTGACTAACAGCATAGGAGCATACTTGACAAGCATTGAGAAGTGTAAGAAGAAAAGCAAGGTCAAAAAACTCTTGAGTGCAGGTTACCCCAGGAAGAATGAGGGCTGAGGCAGCATGGCAAAAGACAAGCGGAAAGGGTGGGCAAATTCTAGAGCCTCAAAAACCTCATAGGAAACATTAAGATGCTGGGACCTGCCCTAAAAGAAATACAGGAGATGTTGAAGGATTTCATCAGCAGAGTGACCAGATGGGGTTTGCTATTTAGAAAGAACTCTTAGTTGAAAAGGTAGATTAATTGGGAATTGATTAAAATGGGGGGAGGGAAACATGTTAGGGATAGCCAAAGTAATTCAGGTGAGAAGGGATGAGAAAGAATAAGCAAGGGAGTTGGGATGATTTTTGAGGGCTAATTTGCTGAAAGGGACTGGAGGCAGGTGTGATGGAGGATGCTGAATATAAGAAGTTGTCCATATTTTCAGTTGAGCCAACTGGGTGGAAGATGAATGATTCTGAAAACTTAGGAGGAAGATGCGACTGCATGCAGTTTTTGGCATATTCAGTTTCAAGAATCCGTAGAACCTCCAGGTGGAGATGTTTACACACCATCAGCATTTTCCTGAGTCATCTAATTATATCCACTGCCATCCACAAGGGATGCCTGATTTCCTTTCTTTGCCTCCAACTTTAATTCCAGAGGAACTTTAGCTCCTTGGATCATCCATCTGCAATTCATTTCTCATCCTCTATTTCCTCCATATCTTGATTTTGTCTTAAAAAGGTACTGTTTTTATTGCTGGTTGCAATGGAAGGGTAGAGAGATGTTCTCTGATTAGGTAGTCAGGAAGTAACAGATGATTTAAGCAAGAAAGGGGAAAATGGCACAGCTGTCCCAACACCCAAATGGAAATAGGTACTTTACATGGTAATGCCAAGGGTCAGAATATTATTCACTGGGTTATGTGAGCATAACTGAACATGGAAAAGATTTGAACATTTTGTTTGCTTTTGTTTTTTAAAAATTAACCTACACGTTATAGTGACTCCGGTTCTTCCAAGTTCTATTTGTGATTTTATCAGTTTGATGCTTACTTGCAAATTCAAAAAAGGTTTTTATGCCTTCAGTCCTCATCAGAGTGCCTACCTCTGATTAAGAGGAATGCATTTCATTTCTATTACTTATGAATACAATTTTAGGTTTATCTCTGTTCCATTTTTCCTCAATGCTTCCAAAGAGACCCTCCAACTACTAGATAGGGCTGAATCTCAGCAGGAAGGCATGGCATCTGGTTGTATCCAAGTGGCCTTATCAGCATTATGTCCGACACACAGTTACATGAGTCCAGGTCCATGTATGTACTCCTGGGAGGTGAGTCGGCAGGATCTTTCAAGTCAGGGAAAGCTGAGTTTAAGTCTTCATTCTGCCAGTTGTGTGCCTGGGAGCTTAAGAGTGTATTGTGTTCAAGCCTTGGTTTACCCGTAAGAAAAGCAGAGCTAGTAAGTAATGACTCCATGGCATAGTTATGCATTGTATAAGAAGAGTTGTGATATGAAAAATCCCTGGCACTGCTCTTTGCCTTTAGATGTTTGTTACAGAGAAGTAGCCAATCAGATGATTCCTCATTCTCTTCTCTGTCTTCTCCCTCTTCCAAACCACCCTGACCTACCACATCTTGATGGTCTAGAAGACGGAGTGTAAGAGATTGCTCTAATCAAAGTTCACAGTCCTACAGTTGTGGTTGGGATCACATGAAATGAAGCTTGTGTCTAGCATAGTGCCCAAATTCTGCGTGTCCAGTGACTACTCCCCTTTCCCCCTTCCCTGTGCCTTGGTACGATCATTTGAGTATAAGCAAACAATCTAAAAACGCATAGAGGATGTTTGGTGCCTGGCTCCAGAAGGTATATGGGTGCTTTCTGGGTTACTGTCTGTAGGATCACAGCAGGCTCAGCTCTTCTGCTCATGATCCTGTTCTCTACAGGGTGTGGATTTGTGAGGAAGGACAGCTGCTCTTGTTACAAAACTAAATCACTTTAGCTGCTATCTCTTCATCACTAAAGGTCTCAGGGGGATTAGCTTATTAGAGAAATATCTGTATGTGCTTGAGTCAGCTAAGACAGTAAAGTGACTCACTTGAGTGCCTGGGATACATATGCACCGATGCTCTTCTTGATGCAGCCAGTCTAAATCTCAGTTCTGCAACAGTGTGGACAACCCCATTCATGATTTCTCTCTGTCTCGTATTTTCCAGCATGTGCAACAGTGGCACCAGTACCTGAGTCAGTCTGCTCATTTGAATGTGTGCCTTTTGATGTCAATCACTTACTGAGTTATTCTCAGAATTCCCTATTGTCACTGCCTTGCTCTTACCTTTATTGATCTCTGTTCTGTGGGCAGTTTCAGCACTCTTCAACCTGCTCCCCTTCCTCCTCTTCATTCTTATGTTAAGAAACATGAAAGTGTTAAGGAAGCACTAAGAGACAGAAGTTGCCATGGGGGTGAGAGAGATGGGCTGTTGAACACGTGCTTTCCTGCAGTGCCCAGACGAAGTCCACAGGTGAATATTATATCTCACCAGACACATTTTTGTACAGGAGCAATGTGATAACAGCAGTGTGTGTGTGCAAGAAGACGCAGGTAGGTAACAGAAGAAGAAGGCAAGAAGCTGCTAACTTATATATATGTATTGAAATCACAAATGGGACCAGGGATCTTCATGTGTGTTAGTTCACATAACATTCAAAACAAACACAGGAACATATATTATCCTTGCTCAGGTCCCCAGGCAGAGATTGACAAAGCTGGAAATCCAAGGCAGGCCCCTCTGATTCAGACCAATGCTCTTTCCAATTCATCACCAAATTGCCCCCTAGTTTCAGAGTTGACCTCATGTTCCAAAACACACTGGACACTCTTTGCTGAACACAGAGCAGGTCACATAAGTCTCTGGTAAGTCTATCTTCTTTGAGCTTCCAGAAAGGAGGTCAGGGGTTTCTATCTACTTGAAGAAAACAGCACTAAGTTTCTAGACAGCCTCCCAGCTCCAGGGTTAGGACCAGGAAATGGCTGTACTCTTTTGCACTGACCCTGTCCATCTTCCTACAGTGGAACAAGCTTCTGGGGGTGTTGGTTCATATGAGGCTGACCCTGAACTGAGCAGAATTCCAAGAGATTCAGGGAAACAACAGATCAGAGGGAATCTGGCAGTCCTTCGAGAAACCAGGGAGAGCAAAGAATTAATTCCAGGCTTTGCATGCACAATGTAGTGTCACACAAATAAGAAGAAATAGCTTTTCTGTTTTCTAATTTGGACAAAATATAAAAAATCAATAAAAATGGCATCCTAGGAAGATAGATTAAACTGTAAGACATTGACTATACTAAACCATATATGACTTCATTTAGACGAATAGGAACTACTGATTTTAAGTATAATTGTAGTAATTTAAATGTATATGTCTATATAAAATGTTTCTTTCTATCTCTCTATCTGCCTCTCCATAAGTCTATTGTTAATTTCTGTCCTCCTTCTATCCATGTGTGTATCATTTTTGCTTGGTCATACACCACTACCTTAAGCTCAAAGACAACAGGTAGTTTGTGTTTGCTCCTTGTCCAGCACCTACATCAGTAACTTGCCCATAGTGGCCTTAGTATATATTGAATGAATGAAGCCAAGGCTTTGTGGAGAGAGAGAGAGAGAAAGTATATACAGTACTGCAGATGGAACCCAGAGCCTCATGCATGCCAGGCAAACACACTACCACTGAGCTACAGCCCTGGCCAGAACTCATGACTTCTAAGCTGAAGAATAACATAACGAAACAGCCCTTTGAGCAAAGACCTTGTAGAGATATGATGGGTAGAATGAAAAGGAAAAAGACAGAGCCAAGAGGCCAGGGATGGAGCAGGGCAGTGAGCTCTGCATAGTCTCTATTTGGGATCAACAAGCACCTGCTGTAGAAATGGTCAAAGGGTTGAGAGAAACAAAAGGACAGGAAAGACACAGAGAAGGCAACATCCATGCAACTCACTCTTTCCAGCATGCTTTTACTTGGTTGATTTATCTTGGATAGTAATCTATTTTTTTAATGATTCACTGCCGGGAGCCAGCCCCAGCAACTTTTAGTATCCCTGAAGGATGAGTGGAATCCACAGAGGAACAAGAACCTCTGGAGCAAGTTGCAAGCAGTCACAGCAAGCTGCTAGAGCAAAATGCTGTCTGTTCTTTATTGTGATGTATTTTCATACAGGTAGCAAAACAACACTTTTATTAACTGTTTTGTTACATTTTGATTTCTTCAAATTTCTTGGTAATCTCTGACATTAACCATCAATACAGCTTACTTCCTTGACACATTAATCACAATGACCACACACTGACCATCTGTCCTTATTTAGACCTGAAGTTTAAAGGCATTGTCTTTAAAGCTATTCTAAAATTAAATTTAAATCTAATCTCATCTTATAATCAATTATGCCATATACTTCTAAGTATTAATTCTATTATCTTAAAGTATAATATTCTTATGTCTAAAATATTTCTTATCTAAAACCATATCCTATTAGATCTCACTAAGGAGAAATAGAAACTTAAGATTTTCTAGACATAGAGCTAGACTATATACTATGTAAGTTATAACAGCTGCATATTTGAAACATGATCTATCTGGATAAAAAGATCAATTTCCCATGAATAAAATTAACTATATATGTAAGCATTTTAGTAAAGTCATACTCATCTACAGCTACTCCATCTTAACTAAAATTACTTACACTAAAGGTTAAATTAATATACTACTAAACCAACATGTTATTGAATCCTAATACTTAATCCTAGGTCTAACAATCAGTCTTACAGTGATATTATTGTATACTTATCTTGTAATCTAAAAGGTAGAAACTTATACTGATAAAAAACAATGTAATTAAAAGGTAGAAAAACATTCTTATTCCTCATTCCAGATACAATTAGGGCACTTAATTCTAAGATACGCTTATGTACGTTGTTTCTTTGTTCTTTTGCTCTACAACTCCAAGGTGGACCTAGTCTACTAAGTCTTTGTAAGAAAGGCAGGTGGCTTATATCAGTCCATTTACCATTAACATTAACTATATGCTAATCAAATTCATTATGAGTTCATGTAAAAGGTAAAAGGGGGGTCAGTAGGTGGAAGATGAACGTATTTGTTAACTTGAGCTGCTTGTGGTGGATACCAGAGGCGTCCTCCAATTTTATAAGCTACTTGTGGTCCTTATACAGTTTGAACAACATATTTCTTGTAAATCGCCTGTATCTGTGCTTGAAATTCAGGGGGCTTTGGAGAGGTCAATAAGGGGGCCATCAATATAGACAAGACTGGAATTTGTTTTCCAAGATTGCCACATGTGGTATTACAAGGTCCCTCCTCAACACTCCACAATGTGGATTAAGTAATGTATTTCTCATGATATTCAGCATATTTTGAAACTGAATAAATTTCTAGGAAAAGTATAGCACAATTCCTACAAGACAGCCAGTTCCTAGAAGGGATGTTTTTGGCAATCTCCTGAAATCCTGCTTTTCCAGGCCCTTCCACAAGTCTGGACTCTGTCAGATAGAAGCTTGGGGGACATTGCCTCCTCCAATTCACATTATGAGAAACTTGGGTGTCAGCATTCATAGTTTTTAGACAAGATATCTACAACACAGAGGCTAACCACTGGTCTCCCTCTCACAACCAGTGAGCGATAAATGAGAGCTGTTACCTAGTTTACCTGGTTCCTGGTCCATTACTTACTCACACACAAGTAAGCCCTGTGACCTCAAGAGCACCATCTATGCCCTGCCTTCCTTCCCATCCAGCTCACACTGGGCCTTCCAATCACACCTAAGGATGGGGAACCCAACATGGGCAACATATTCGCCTGTCAGCATTCTCCATGAACTATCATGAATAAAGATCCCAAAGACTAACTTAATCAAAAAAGAATTAGCCCTACGTTTCTGGATCAGTAAGATCCCCAGTTTCCATGGCTCCTTTTGAGAACATCTGCTAAGTACTGGCTCTGTACTTGATCCAATAAAGTTTCTTATGGCACCAAATGTGGTCCGTGTCACCAGGAGTGTAGGATAGAGTTGAGAAGACCACCTCTCACACACTCACTCATACACACAAATTCACATGATTAAAATGTTAAATGGAGGAAAAGGAGTCTTTAGGGGTCACAGCCTACCAGAAGAAATATGGGTAAGTGATTCTAAAAAGACTTCAAACATTAACATCATCAATTCTCCTATTCATTATTGCACTCACCCATCCCTAATACTAGAATTTACTATATGGATTTCTCTTCCAATAACTCAACCCCTATTCAATATAAATATAGAAATATTATTCATTTTAGCCACATAAGCTCTTGCTATTTATTCTAGTCTCTGATCAGGATAAGCATCAAACTCCAAAGACACTTGAATTGGAGCCCTTACCAGCCGTAGCACAGACAAGTTCACATGAGGGTGCCCCAGTTGTCTTTCTAAGCTGTTCTAAATGTGCATAGTCCCTGCCTTTCCTAAACATAAGCCACTACTCAGTCAAGCTCTTGGGAACTCTGTGGAGGGAGTGTAGCTGAGAAGATAACAAACCCTCTCTCCCCCACTCACTCAAACCAGAAGCCCCAGGAGTGCATTGTTCTTTGTTATAAACAATAGACAGCAGCAGGAAAGAGGGCGGTCCAAACATTGGGATGAACTAGCCCCAGCTGCCTCCATTCTCCTGGCCACATCAGTAAACAGCCACAGCAATCAATTTGGCTTTTTTGATGAAGACAAAACCATAGAGGAAAACCATTAGAAGAGGTAATAAAAGCCCTTCTTGTACAGTTAATAGAGAGCCTCCTCGATGGAGCAAGCCCAGCTGTTGCCACTGAAAATTTACTTCTGTTTTCAAGTTCAAATAGAGACTAAAACATTATCTTCGCGGGAATTGATTTTACGTCTTCCAAACACATATGCCACCTTAATTGTGATTTGTGTGATAGTTCAGCTGCTGAAAGCTTTCGTTTATCTCTACCTGGTTAAACAACTTTAAATAATAACAAGTCAATATATCTGTCTATTGACCAGGGTTCTTCTAGCATCCCCTGAGCATCCTGTTGAAGAAGAAAAGAGTTGTTTAACACTTTCTTGCCCAGATCTGCCCCACATCCAGTTTTAATGCTGAGATGTGATTGTTTAAAAATTTGAAATGAGTAGTGTGGGATATTCTGTGGTTTTCTCTCTTGGTCAAAAGTTATTGTGTTTCTTGTTTTCAGCCACAATACAATTCTTAAAAAAAAAAATCTTGTTTTGATCAATCTTCCATACCAAATTTCTTCATTCTTTTTTTTTATACAATATTTACTATGTACTAAGGTAAAAAAAAAAGAAAAGGTATTAAAGATGGCAGTTTGTGTTACGCCATATAAATAACAATTCTTGGCATTCCAAAGTGTTTCTTAAAAGACACACCTTTTTTTTTTCATATGAGTGCTTAATGCTTTTGTGAAGTGAGATGGAGAGGAGAGGCAAAGGGAATTATTTTATTCAAATGATCTTAAAGTCTAGAGTCCTCCAGAGAACAAGAATTTTGATAGTAATGTGGTAATGGGGTAAAGTTTGGGTTTTTGTTTTCCTTTTTTTGCTAAACTAAATCTCATATCAGCCCAAAGGAAGCCAATAATAGAGCAGGTCAGTGACTTGAGAGCTCCTCTTTCCAGTGCCTACCTTCCTGCACCTGCCAGTGAAGCAAAAGGGGCAGAGCTAACAAGTGGTGTCTGCTAGGTAAAACTTGTCCTCGGCAATGCCATTTTGTTTTTTTTGTTTTTTTTTAAGAGAGAGGAACAGTGAGAGAAACAGAGAAAGAGAGAAACAACTTTATTTAGTTTTTCACATGGCCTTAGTTGCTCCAACACTTAGTTGTGTACGTGGTGCTGGGGTTTGAACCCGGGTCCTCGTGTTTGCCAGGCAAGCGCCGAAACCACTGAGCCACCGCTCCAGCCCCAGCAATGCCATTTTGAAGCATGTCCTCCATCTTAGAATAAGAGTCAGGTCAAGGGTATTCTGACTCACCTGCCCCAACCCCAGACAATACTCCACCATCATGCAAAGAAACCCTAAACAATCCATCATCATAAGAAAGGACTCCCTAGCAAGGCCTACTCCCCTCCTCCCCCCTGACCCCCTACATTTACCCTAGGAAGACCCACTGGGTCTCCCTGAAGTTTCTCCAAAACAAACCTGTGTTATTGTGAGTTGTTCTCTTTTTCCTTTATTTCCTTCATTACCTTCTTTACTTACAATGTCTTCCTGGGCTAGGGTCAGCAGACCCCTCTCCTCTCCAGGGGAATTTGCCTCTTCTGTAAATTTTCCTTGCTGCCATGGGTAGATAATGCACACCAGGGCCGGAATCTGTCTTTCCCCAGGCTACCCAAAACATCTAATAAGAAGGTGAGGAAGGGCACTGCTGGTGATACTGGCTTTTTGAGATGAGGCTGGATTCTCTGCTCCCACTGGTGGATGAAGAGGGACTGGCTACAGAATTCTGTGGTCAAAGTAGCTTGTCATCAGTGTTTGCTGCTTTTCCCAGTTAAAACTGAGAATTTGTGCTAGGTGCAGGTCTCTGCAGCCCAAAAAGTGTTAGCAGCTACTCGGCTAAGAGCTGGGATTTCCCGTGGTGCGTTGCAGCTCTTGGTGTGGAAGCACACTTCAGGAATTCAGCTCCCATTTCTAGGTCCTTGTCTCCAGAATTTGAAGAATAAAATCCACAGACAACCACAGTAGGGGAAGTAAAAGGAGTAGGATTTATTTAGGAAGAAGAGCAGAGTCTCCGCTAGGCAGAGGGGGAACTGGAAGCAGGATACTGTCTCAGTATGTTAGGCTGGGTTTATATTGATTTTGGGTATGAGCATAATTAACATTCATGCAAAGTAGGCATTGATGCATCAACATCATTGGTTAAAATCTATGTAAAACAGGCATTGAAACTGGTCAACAACTTCATTGCTTAAAATCGATGTAAAACAGGCATTGAAAAATGCACCAACATTATCTGGTTGAAGTTTATGTAAAACAGGTAGCAAATACTTTCTAGTTCCTATGTCCACCTCCATCTCCTAGTTCTCCCACCTCTGGGACAAAGGAACTTCTCCTACAGGTGAGCCTCATGGTCTTTTTGCATTTGAAGGCCCTGAGTATGCCCTGCCAATTGCTCTCTACTGGCTAGCTCTTACATGGGGCCCTTAGTCCTGACCACTTCACAATCTCTCCTAATTTGTCTCTCCGGCATTCCCAGCAATCCAGGTGACTAGTTACACCCCTCCCCGCTCTTCTCCTCAGTGTTGACCAACATTCTGGACAGGAGACAAATAGGAAAATATGCGAAAGGGGAAGGGCTTTGCACATCTGGCCCCACAGGGGATGATCTGCTGGTGTCAGCACAACCCATGGGCAGCAAGCAGTTTCTGCTTCTGGGAAGAAGAAAGGAGAACAATGTGGACCACACCCAATTTACCTGGGGACAGAAGAGGGAGGGGAGGCTGTGGTATCAGTGAGTGACTTTAGGGTTCTTTCACATGTTGAGTTGGCTCTTTCTTTTCAAGTTTCCGAATCTCTAACACTTTGTTTTTCCAATTAATATAATCCCCATTCAGTTTTCCATTTAAAATATCTGCTTTCTTAATCTCAGTCTTTGGCTCCATTCTCCTTTTCCCAGTAACATCAATAGATAACAGAGTAAATAATAATATAAATGATAAATAATAATACTTATAACTGGCAAATTGTTTATAAACAATAAGCTATCAAGATGGGAAGCTATCATTAATTGTTAATGAGGAAACATCTTGGGTTTGGTTCACTTGACAAAGGACGTTTCTTGACTCTTCTGTGCTGTTCATCTTGTGATTTCCTCCAGAGTAAGAACTATGTATTAATTATCTTGATATCACCAACAATGAATGAATGAATGAACAAATAAATGAGTGAATCCATGAATCCCTTTCTCCCTAGCCTGCTTCATTGGGTATGTGAACTTCCTCCTTTAATGCTGACATTGCAACGCCATCTGTACAGAGGCTTTCTACATGCCGTTATGAAAGTCACTCCATGCTGCCACAATTTTCTGGTACTCTGTATCTATTAAACTTATTATATCCATAAATACTTACAATAGTCCGTGTCTGTATTTGCATAAACAAAAGTATAACTTTCAAAGCTGCCCATTCTCACCTTCTGAAACCCTATCAAATCAACATACCTCTTCGGTTTTATTATTTTTCACAATTCTCTATAATTCTTGATTAGATAAATACATCATTTTATGGAGATGTAAGCACAGTGAAGATAAACTCTGTATCACAGTGACTAAGATGCAAGGTTGAATCCCTCAGCTTCTCAGTTTGTGATGGGCTGGAGGGTGGTACTTCAGTTTTCAGATAATAGTCATGGAATAAATATATATTGAATTGCACTAAGATAGGAAAAAAAAGTGTGGTCATCTTCATGGCGGGAGCTGATTTTACATAGAATCTAACACTGGAAACAGAAATCTCAGTAAGCGTCTCCTTCATTTTCTAACCTAAATAAACCATCTAACCCATTAAACCATCCACTTCTTTCTTGCTGATTCCAAATGAAACCAGACAATGAGGATCAATGGGGAAGAGGAGATGAGAAAATACTAGTAGCCCAGAAAGCTAAAGAAGGATGCAGAAGGGGACAATGCACAGGTAATATATAGGTCAATCACAACATGAGCTGGCACTCATTTTGCAGTTGGAGAAGCAGCAACCTACAGAGCAAAACGCCCAGTAAATCAAAGCTGGGCAAGAATACCAACATCTAGAGTTCATACTTTCTGGCGACCATCCATAGGCTCCTTGAAGGAGTCCAAGTTGCCCTGGTTGCAGGGAGCTCTGTTCCACCCCTGGGATATATCCAGCATGTCCAGTCCACAGCACACTTATGGAAGGAGCACCTGTAGGAGGTAGCCCAGAGAGCATGTCCAGGGTCAGAAGCTTGATAACTGATGCAGCAAACGATATAAAAGGTGAAAAGTTTCACTGCTCAGACTAAAGATGTTTCAAAATTTGGGGTTTGGGGAAGTAAGAATTGAAATGCATGCTTCAGCTTGCCCCATCAACTGCTCAGTTCTTCCTTTGTGCACAGGGGGGCACTAGCAATACACCAGCGACAGCCCCAGCAACCTGCAGGCTTTGCAGCTGCTCAGGGAAGGGCTTAATTACACCCACTTCCAAGTGAGCATAGCCTGCTCTTCAGAGAGAGAGTTCTGCATTGCAGACCTGCTGGCTCTGCTGGCTTAAATGTCACTTCCTTTAGGAAGTCTGGCCTTCTCTGATTAACCCCAGTTACTCAGGATCACTCCAAATCCCCATGGCTCCCCAGCGTGTTGGTCAGTTGGCCCTTTACCTATTGGCATTGAGCATGTTGCATTTTAAAGCATCCCTAGGTACTTTTCTTTCTTTCCTTTATCTTAAGTTTCCATTGTGTAAGACCAACATTTCTCCTGCTAGTCCTGATAGGAAGTTATGGCCACAGAGGGATATTCAGTAGGGGTCACAGGACAGATACATTGAAATCCTAGCAACCTCGATTGCCATGAAAACTTGGGCAAGTCATTTCATCTCTTTGAGTCTCAAATTCTGTATCTGTTAATTAATAATAATTATAGCTGTATCACAGTATTGTCTGAGAATTCAGAAATAAAATTTGTCTCTAAGCACCTGGCACAGTGCCTAAGCACAGAGGGCACTTTATAACTATTGGCTGGATACAAATGATGCACAGAACTATTCCCACCATTGCCTGTCATTTCCCTGCCAATTATTTATAGTCAGCTCTGTGCTAAGCATAGACTGAATACACTGAATAATACACGATTCCTGTCCTTAAGATGCCCAGTGTGGCAGTTGGAACAGGGTCATTTAAATGTAAAGTGATATTGCTAAGATTAAGATGCCAGGCCACATGGGAATGCATATCCCACTTTACAGAGGGAGCAGGACCAGGGAAGAGAATTTTAGCTATCTCCTTCATCCAATATCTGCAGCAATTGAAATGCAGGAAAGCAACATGGGGACATATTC
This sequence comes from Aplodontia rufa, assembly GCA_004027875.1. Lineage (NCBI taxonomy): Eukaryota > Metazoa > Chordata > Mammalia > Rodentia > Aplodontiidae > Aplodontia > Aplodontia rufa. The sequence goes on from PVKS010000977.1 coordinate 134,685, forward strand.
TCTTCTGTGATTTCTACTCCAGCCCCTCAGAACCCTCACTGAGAATGCTGTCAATGGATATAAGACACAGAAACATAGTTAGGCTTTTGGCTAAACTGTCAGTGTCTCCCTAAAGTGTTCTCTGCCAGGTATAATATGCAGTGGTCTTAACTTTCAAAGAGTTGGTGAAAAAATGCACCTGAAATGATGCATGCAAACTACAGGGTACATGACACAGAGTTTCCCTCTCTATTCTGAGAGTGACCCAAGCTCACAGCTCCAGTCTCTTTTTAAATTTTATTTTTCCTTCTTAGGGATGTACCACATTGACCTAGATCATAAGGTATGAAATAAACTGGCACAAGAAGACAAATAATGCATGATTGTATTCATATTTGGAATCTAAAAAGTTGAACTCATAAAATTTGAGACCAGAATAGTGCTAGTGGATGCCAGGAAGGGTAGGGGAGAGAGAAGGCAGGGAGAGATTAGCTAAGGGGTACAAAGTCATAGCCAGATAGAAAAAATGAATTCTCATTTACTATTACACAGAGGGGGGTTAGAGTTAACAACACTGTATTGTATAACTGAAAATAGTGAGAAGAGAAAAATTTGAATGCTTTCATCAAAGAAATGGTAGCTGTTTCAAGACAACGGCTAAGCTAAATACCCTGAGTTCCTTATCACATAGTGTGTAAATACACTGAGCCATCATACTGCACCCACATAAAGATACATAAACATTATCTGTCAATTAAAAAGAAAAAGAAAAAGGGAATAAGGGGGGAAAGAAAGAAATATTTTACTTCGGTCCTGAGAACTGAAGCACAGAAAAAGCAACTGGCTTAGTTTATTGAAGATATTGACATGGAAGTCTGTAAATGACCAGTACATTTGCTCTTTCAGAGTTTATTTACAGTTAGAAAGAAGAGCTCTGCTGCCTTGAAGGCTCTATAAGTAGTAGGAAATATTCAGAGATCATGTTCAGAGGTTGCAAGAACAGTTTTTCATTCACTTTTAATTCACATTCCAGACCACCAGTTCCCCACTATATTTTTTCCAGTGGTAGAGCAAAGTGGATCAAGTATTTGGATACTCACTTCTAAATGGTACATTGACTAGGTTTTATATATGAACTACTTTTAATGCATTTGTTAAAAAAAATTGCTCTCTTTTCTCTTCAGAGAATAGCTCCTAGTGTGCTTAATTTGGTACACAGTGCTAAGTTACAGCTTTGACTTAACATCTAATAATTTTTTTTTACCTTGGTGAACTCTTTGGACTATTGAACGTTATATGACCCCACCCTTTTTTTTCTGTGATCCCTGTCAGTCAGGGTCTTCCTCTCCTTCCCCCCTAATTTTAGCAAACACATTCTTCCCAGAAGAAAATGTCTAAATTTATTCTGAGGGACCTTCACTGACCTTTGGCTGATCCTGGTGAACTTGAAATGAATGTATTGATCTCTGTGTAGCCCCAGGATCCATGAGCTTGTTATGCTTCTGGAATTAGTAGGAGACAGTCCCTAAAGACAAAAGAGAATGGAGAGGAATTTTCTAAAAAATGCCTCAAAATTACCTGAGATATAATATTAAAATGAGAGAATATACCTTTTAAAAATGTGGATGCAAATAATTGATCCACTTTCTTCTGCCTCTTCAGAAAAAAATAATGGAATTGGTGGTCTAGGATATGAGTTAAAAATGTGAATGAAAAAATTCGGCCTCACAACTTCTTAACATGATCTTTGAGTATTTCTTGTACTTATGAAGCTTCCAAGGTAGGAGAGTTCTTTTCTAACAGTAAAGAGGAGTCTATGACATAACAAGCTTTTCAGCACCCCTGTTTTAATTCTATCAGTAAAGAGTTCTATCTTGATGAAGCTACGTAGAATGAGGGATAGCAAAGACAGCTCCATTGTCTTTGGGGATTCAACCTTTATGCTAGAATTGCCCTGTAACAGGATCATCTCAAAACACTAATTTTTCTGATAGCCATTCTCACATGTGACTTGATTCATATCCTTTTTTGACCTCTCTGTACAAATAGATCTCTTGATCTTGGTTCACATGTGTTCCATCATTCCTGCATTTTCTCTGAAATTGTTACTTTGGGATGCTGAGAGAGGTTGGACAACTTTTATGTTTGCTGTTACCATTGCCATTTGTGGCAGGTAGGCTGAAAAATAGTTCACCAAAGAATATGAATCTGTGAACTTAACCTTACACAACCAAACAAACTGAAAATGAACAAAAGTAAAAACAAAAACAAAAAACAACAACAACCAACAACAAAATAAAATACAGGGAGGGTGACAGGTTCTATTAAGTTAAGGATCTTTAGATGAGGAGATTATCCTGGATGATCCAAGTGGACTCTAAATGCAATCATATGTATTCCTATGTCTTAATCTGTTTTGTGTTGCTATGGCAAAATAAATTAGACTGAATATTTTACTTAAAACAGGTTTACTCTGCTCAAAATTCTGGAGGCTGAAAAATTGAGGCAAAATTTGATGAGACACTTCTTGCTATTGGGGTGGCTCAGGACATCTCATGGTAAGATGGATGCATTTATGAGAAAAAGGCAAACTGGAATTATTACAGATATATTTTTGAGATAACCCATTAACTCATTAATCAAATAATATATTAATCCATTGATGAGGGCAGGACTCATATGACCTGGTTACCTATTAAAAGCCCCACCTGGCCCTACATCTTAATACCAAATAGATGAAATTTTAGCATGAGTTTTGGTGGGGACAGTCAAACCATAGCATCTTATAGGAGGGAGGCAGAGAAATTTGACACAGATAGAAGGCAATGTGAGAATAAGGCACAGAGAAATTCAAAGATTCTGACTTGAAGATAGGAGTGATGTAGCAACAAACCAGGGAATACCAGCAGCTACCAGGAGTTGAAAGACACAAGGAATAGATTCTACTCTGGAGTCCCTCTAGGGATCATAATCCTACTGCTACTACAATTTCACTCCATTGATGTCTGATTCTCTGATTTTTGATTTTCAGAACTATAGGAAGATAAATACATTTTTTTTTAAAGAGAGAGGGACAGTGAGGGGGAAAGAGAGAGAGAGAAAATAAAATTTTATTTAGATTTTCATGTGGCTTTCATTGCTCAGACACTTCGTTGTGTACATGGTGCTGAGGTTTGAACGTGTGTATACGTGCATGCTAGCCAAGTGCCAAAAGCACTGAGCCATGGCTCCAGCTCCAAATACATGTTGTTTTAAATTGTCATCTTTGTGTTAATTTGTTCCATCAGCTTGGAAAAAAATATGTCATCTATTAATTCATTTCAGATACTTTGACCTTTTTCCAAATGCTAAGTGTCTCCTTAGATTCTCACCATAATGAACCACAAGGCACCATGCTTTCACCACCAAGAAATCATACACCAAGAACTACTGGTCCGTGGGGTTAGCCCAGACATTTTAAAATGAAGGAAGTTATTTCTAGTCAAGACTACAATGAACTAATATAAGAAGCTGCCTTCCAATTCAGACATATAAAATTTCTATCTAAAAGATTTTTCAAATAATTCAATTATGTAACTGAACCTGGAAATCAAAAAGAAACTAAATCCATATTTCCAAAGAGACAAATACAGTGTGTAGATGCTGAAATCATAGAACCAATGATGACAAATGGAAAGGATATAGACTGTAGGGGACTTCATGCCTACTAGGATGCAAATCTTATGTGTACAGGGCATTTAAAATTCCCCTCTTAATAAAACTAGGTGCTTGTAAAATATGGTCACTTAGAGACTATATTTGAAAAAGCATGAAAATAAAACCTCTGTCTAGACCACAGTGAGACAATGATAAAGCTGCAAGAATCACGGACACTAGTTTGGACTGGAAACTCACATTTTTTATTAAATAAAATGAGTTTTGAATCTGCAAAATTACTAACAAGGTAACTGGGAAACTACCTCTTAGAAGTGCCTCAATAATCCATAGAACACACACAACTCTCACGGAGGAAAGTGGTTGGAAAGTGAGTCCATAATTCAAAACTTTGAAATAAATAAGATATTTTAAAATTGCACTACTTGAAGTTAAAAATGCAACAATTTGGAGAAGCCTAAAATTCCTAAGGTAAGAAAATATAAGCACACAAAAGAGAACAGGTGGCTTAAATAAATAAGTAAGTAAATCTAGGCATGAATGGGTATATTAGTGGTAAAGAACAATTAAGTCATTTCATTTAGTCATCTATTCATTCAACAAATATTTATCTAATGCCAATCATGATCGAGGTAGACTTTTAAGTGCTTAATGAATGCAGCAATGAATAAACATTATCCCAAGCTTCATGAACTTAGTGGGAAAGACAGAAAATATTAAAGTAAGTATGTAATGTATTGTCAGTGATAATACTATGAAGAAGCATGAAGAATGAAGAAATATGAAGTGCTGTAAAAACCATAAGTTAGGAGACAAGGTGCACAGAGATATGCTTGCAGTAAAAGACCAAGTCATAAAGATCTCAGGAAAGAGAATTTCAAAAACACAAAGTAGAAGTTGCAAAGGACCTGGGACAGGTTCACACTTGGGTGTTGGAGAAACTACAAGGGGTCAAACTCAAGTTGCCTATGACAGTTAGTAGTTGAAATAAAATGATGAAGGTTGCCAGAGTTCTGATTGTATAAGATTTTATAAGTATAATAAAGCACTTTTGTTTGTTTTGTATTATCAAAGTTAGCTGGGAGATCACTGAAAGCTTGTAAACTAAGAATAAAATGATCAAATTTATATTTTGAAGAAAATTAGTTGGCTTATTAGTGAAGAATCTTTTACATTTGAATGAAAAGAGTTTTAATTGAAATAAAGAAAAAGGAAGGAAGAAAGGAAGTACAGGCAGAAGGGAGAGAGGGAGGGAGAAGGAAGGAAGGAAGAAGTAGATTTTGCAATGATTGCAGTCATCCTGGCTGGATGTTTTAGTGCCCTCTGTTAGATGTTATCAGTGGAGACCATAGAAACACTGGAATCCAGAAGCTACTGGATTTAAGAATGCTAATGGGATTTACTAATGTATTGGAAATATAATGTGCTGGAAAAAGAATAATCAATAATGTCTTCTAAGTTTCCTATGAGAACACCTGGAAGAAGGGTATCACCTTATTCTGGAAGTGAGCAGAGGGATGTGTGCCTCTGTGGGTGTGTGTCTCTGTGTGTGCACATGTAAATGTCTGTATGTGTACACAGGCACATTGGATTCGTTAGAGGCTTCTTTTGGACATGCAGATGTTGAGTAGATAGTTAAATCGATGAGTAAGGATGTTAAGGGAGAGACCGGAACTAGAGACAAAAGTTTGACAGCTAGCGGAATATAGATGAGTATAAAACTAGGATCTGGAAGAAATCATGTAATGAGCAATTACAAACAGATAGTGAAGAGATCTAGAATCCAATATTTAAAGACCAGCCATAAAATGTTAATCCAGAAAGAGGGTATGAGGATGAGTCGTCACTGAGGTAGGAAGAGGAAAAACAAGCGGTATCCCAAAACACAAAGCATTTCAATTCAAACAGGCAGTGAGCAATTGCATCAGATGATTCCAAAGGGTTAGGACTGCACTTGACCAACATATTTGGAGAGAAATGATACTTTGTAGGGGAAGACTTTGACCTGCAGTTTTAGAAAATGAAGTGCCAAGGACAGAATCTTGGATGTTTTAACAAAATAATAGATGAAGAGGAAATGCAAATCATGTTCCTTACAGACATTTTGCTATAAAGCATATCTGAGAAATGGGCAGTAGCTGTGGAAAGAGATGAGAGCAAAGTATAGGCTTTTAAAGATGGGAAAACTGCAGTATGTTTGTGATCTGGTAAGAATGATCCAGTAGAGAAGGTAAATGACAATCTAGGAAAGAACTGGAAGACAATGACTTTAGCTAAGTGGATAAAACACAAATGGATCTTACTTTGCAAAGAGGTTTACATTTGGATGAAAAGAGGGGTAATTAATTTTGAGGGAGAGTAGGGAAGTCAAAATGGATAAGTGCAGGATTTCTTAGAAAAAGAAACATGTCCATGTTTCATGTGGGAATTATAGAACCAGGATAGCAAGTATAAGGAAAAGTGAAGGGCAACAATAAGATACTTAAAAAGTAAAAAGAGCATGATGCTTTATCATACTTCCTACTGCTTCACAGGGAGCCTAGGATGGAAAAGACAGTCTCTTTGGATGATGTGCACTCAAAAACTATACAACCAATTAGTCCGTAGGGGGAGAAGAATGAGGGGAATTTATCTTCTCAGCTTGATGCTATCTCCTGCTTTCTATTGGTTAAAATTTGCTGTATAATCTATAGACTTCTGCAGTTCTGAGTTAAGCGTTGATGCCCACTTAAGATGTGAGCTCCTATTCCATACAGTGTAGCATTTCATCAAAGTTTGGAAACATTGGTAAGTTTTGTGGCAGTGCCTAGGGAGTAGGGCTTTGCAGCAGGACACTAAGAGGGTAGGTGTTGTGCCTACCTATAATAGAAGGTTCCTTCCTATAATAGAAGACTTACATATTGCATGCATCTGTGCATGTGTGTGTTGTGAGAAACAGTACCTTTATAGATTTCCCCAAAGTGTAAAGAGTGGAGACACAATTTGCAGAGCCTTCTTTAAGATTTGGCCAGTTATGAATTCCTGAAACATTTAAGCAAACTAGGTGAATAATGGAGAGTAGCCACCACTGCAGCTGGTCCCAAGCTTACAGTAGATATAGGAGATCCCATTACCTTCTGCCTCTTCCAGCAATTAACTCACTCTTAGATAATTGCTAGGCTGGACAGGGTTGCATGTCTGGTAGGGTGATCCAGACTCTGATTCCCTTAGAGATCTAAGTGATTAGCTTTCCTACACTTGATGGGGTATGTTTTCTGTAATTTCTTATTAACCATTGTTATCAAGCACTGAGTCCTAAGAGATATCTCAGTAAAATAACCAACTCATTTATCCCTATTATGCAGGACCAATCCTAGCCCCTCATGTAAACAAAATCAATTAACCCCACCAGTTCTATTAACTTCTTCTCTCCACCAACCCCTGTTTAACCACTCACATATGAAGCCCAAATTAACAAGGTGACAGTTGTACCTTATTCAGTGGGACATGCAATGTATCCACTGGCAGAATTCTCCAATTCTCCGTACACTGTGGACTGGAACTTCTTTCTTAGGATGACTCAAGTTGAAGATACAAAGAGCAGAAATTCTGCAACTGGGAAACATACTGGGTATGATAATAAGAGGAACTATCCTATTACCAACCCTTAGTTCCTATATTCTTGTATAATGGCTGATGGGGAACAGAGTTAAATATTGGTGGTTGATAATAACACACACCGAATTCCAGAGGAGAGTAGCCATAGAGTGTGCCTTAGCTGAACCTTTAATTAATTAACTATTCCACTGCTATTTCAGGCTAGCTTCTTGAGAGTAGTAAGATAGATGAAAGTATTGAAATTTGTGGATGTGAGACCAAGACCAAATTTCCTTTACTGTCAAATGTGTCTTTTGATACAAATCACTGTTGTCTGCATGAGGTGTTCTGTAAGCCTTGGATGGTGGAGATGGTTGAGGCATGTACACATATTTATATATACTACAGTAAAGGTAAATTAATGCTCCTCCAAGATAGAAACAGTTAAATGGACTCAATCTCTGGCAAATGACTTAAAGATATTCTAAGAAATTGTGTCATATCTCTATTTCTGATGTGTTCAGAGGCACTATGTAGATAGTTTTCCTCAACTTTTCACTTTGATGCTCTCTACTGGGCATTGGTAGGAGACAAAAAGATATACACATTTCAGATTCCCTTACAGAGAACAATCCACATATTTCTTTCCCAAGCCTATTTATAAACCTCTACTGTTATTCCTATCAATCTCTAACTAATCATCCAAACTCTCCCTCTTTGCAAGATGATTAGCTCCACCCCAAAGCGATTTGCCTTTACTAGTGTCCATCATGCCTTTGGGGTCATGAGACAAGTGTCTATCTCTTACTAATGCCAATATTTTGCACTGACACCTGGGAATCAGATGAAGTTCCTTTCCTCCTCTGTCAGATGGCCATAGGAACATTCTCATATCATAACGAGGTAAGATGTGTGAATGAAAGGAACAAAGGTCAGATATGAAATACAAAAAACATCTGTTTTTGAAACATGTTTGTGTTTCTTATATCTGTTTAAATGTGGGCCAAAATGTATGAGCTCTATTTCATGATGAATTTCAGTTCAGTCTGTCCAGTTTAATAATTTGGTAGTTATGGTGAATTATATTATTATTAAAAATATCCAGTTTAGCACTCCAATTCTGTGCAAGTGGAATACATGCCAATTCCATTGGTGTTAAATTTGGTTATTGAATGTGCTTTGACCTTAGAGTAGCAGAATGTACTTTCCCAGATGTTGACTTTAGGTTAAAAGTGTGGCTTTCTTTGGATAATTGGATATCAGCAGATATAACACAAGAAAAGTTTGAACTCTATCTGTGTTTGGGCTTGTCATCTTGCTTGTCTGCTATTGCTGTTAACAGTCCTTTAACTTTCTCTGATTAGGATTTCAATCTCTAGTATGCTCCAGTATCTCACTACAAGCTGTTTACTATGTTAAAGTTAGTTCTCTAACACAGAAATCATAGTTTACTCCAGGATATTGGGCATCTGCTCTGTGGCTTCTACTGGAGTTAGTCAAAACTTTTACACATTTGCTACAGCTCTCCCAGCACCTGAATTATGTAAATCCTGGGGCAGAATAGCATGTAATATAGTTTGAACCTGCTGCACAACACTGTCTGTAAACCTATTGACGAATCAATCAATATTTTAAAGCAATATTCCAAAATCAAGTATATTTTACCTACTAAATACAAATATTGTGGAAAATAGAAAAATATCAATAGAAACCAAATGAACACCCATGTTATCCCTCTTGCTTAGTGGACTGAAATAAAAAAAAATGTAGCAAGTTATATTTTGTAATGCTACCATGTTTTACTGTATTTGGGCTGCTACAACAAATACTATATATTGGATGCCTCATAAAAACCACAAATTCATTTCTCACAGTTCTGCAGGCTAAAAGTCCAGAAACAAAGAACCAGAAGATTTGGTGACTACTGAGGGCCTGCTTTTGGATTTATAGAAGGTTGTATCCTTGCTGTGTACTCACTGCAAGGTGGAAGGGTCTTTTCATAAGGGCACTAATTCCACTCATAAAAGCTCCACTCTTATTACCTAATCACCTTCCAAAACCATACATCCAACATTAGCATCTTTAGGGTTATGATTTCCACATACAACTTATAAGGGAACTTAAGCATTCAGATAGCTTGCTTCAGATCACAGAATACCTAATATTCTCAGGGATGTGCCATGTCTTTGATTTTATGTGCATGTTAAAATTTTCTTATCCTACAATTTCTGTGTGTGTGTACACAGAAATGCATATATATGTGTGTATATATACATATATAGAACATTATGTGTATCTTCAGGCATTTGGAGTATTTCTACTCAAAATATGATCCCAACAAAGGTTCTCTTCTGTGAACTGTTTGCTATTACAAGTGAGGGGTGGAAAAGGGTGTTGAGGACTGCAAAAGAGAAAATGTGTGAAGTAGTCATCCATAAAAAAATAAAGAACAATTAGTGGGGAGTAGTGACAACACCAAGATACCAGACTAGGAAGAGACTCAGGAACTCATTCCCCATGGAAATGTTAAAAATGCAATTTGAGACATGCTAAATTAACTTTAGAAAAATTCTGGAAAATAAAAATATCTACAGAATCCACATACACACCCAATTAGAAAACTGTACATTCAAACTGAAGGGGAATTCCATCCCATTTCTACTTTCTCTTGTCACATGGATGTGACCCAGCTCCTGGTTCCCTTCCTGAGGTGGAAGAGTGAAGTCGACATGATTCACAATCTTTTAAATTGTCTGTGGACTGCTTAAGTTTTGGGCTCAGTGTTTCTTGACAAAGAACATTAACAGGGAATGGTACCATAGCTCATACCTAGGTTGGAAAGAGCTATAGAAAAAGTTTTGGAACATCAGGAAGCTTCAGGAAGAATGCAAACACACAGATGCCTGGGCAAGCAAGCATACGTAGCAAACCCAACAAAGCATACGAGAACTGGAGAAGAGAAGTGGAGTCTATTCAGGAAATGAGGATACTTACGCACAGCCACACACACAGAAAAATGATGTTTTCAAAAGCCCACTCTCTACACAAGTACACCTTGGATAAATACTTAGAAAAGACCAGAAAATAATTTAAACTTTCACCTTGAGATGATCTCCAGGTTTAGAACATGCCCTACTTATTAGTGAAAGTTTTTGCTAAATGGAGTCAGAAAACAAAGACTTTATAGAAGTGGCTTCTTTTTGTTTCTTTGTTTATTTTGTTGTGTTTGAAATAGGCTCACTGTGTTGCTCAAGATGGTCTTGAAATCCTGAACTTACAGTATCTTCCCATTCTGCATTCTGGATGCTGGGAATACGAATACAGGGATGCACCACCATGCCTGGTTGTTGTTTGTTTGTTTTTGTTTTTGTTTTGTTTTGTTTTGTTTTGTTTTTTGTTTTGTTTTTTTTTTGAAAGAGGGACGGTGAGAGAGAGAAAGAAAGAGTGAATTTTATTTAGGTTTTCCTGTGGCCTTCACTGCCCCCACACTTCACTGTGTACATGGTTCTGGGGTTTGAACCCATATAATTGCGCATGCCAGGCAAGCTCTCTAACTGCTGAGACTGAGAATCCACTCCAGCTTTGGCTGTTTTTATTTGTTTATTTTGTTTTGTTTTTTCAGGAGTTGCCTCACACAGTCTTTATTCTTTTTAATTGAGGAGTTGTTTTGTTGTAAATCAGAAATCCATATGTAGTAACAGTGTGGACTTTATATATACATATATATGTATACGTACACATGTATATATGATTGTACAGTTTCCAGAATTAAATGATAGTATTAATTAAATGATAAGTATTAATTAGGCTTTTTAGGTGAGTGAAGAGTAAAATGCATTGTTGATTCCCTTCCTAGATGGTTCTGGCTGTTTCTTTTCTAATACCTAACTTACAAAAAAGGGTAACAAGGAAAAGTATAACAAAGAAGCAGGAAATCATGGCTTATTAAAAGGAACAAAATAATTCTCTAGAAGCATCCCTGAAGAAGCACAGACATATATAATTGATCTGACAAAGACTTTACAACAATGAACTGAAATATGCTGTACAGTCTAAAGGAAAAACATAAACATATGTAAAGAAAATAAGGAAAACAATGTACCTGCAAAATTATAATAGTAACAAAGAAATAGAAATTATAAAAGGAGCAAGCAGAAATCCTGAAGATGAAAAATACAATAATTAAATTTAAAAATTTGTCAGAGGCGTTCAATAGCAGACTTAAATTGGTAGAAAATTTTAAAAAATCACTGAACTTGGAAGAAAACCCACAAAAAGTTATTGAGTAAAGAAAGAGAAAAAGTCAATAGAGCCTAAAAGTCTTGTGGGATATCATCAAATTTTCCAACATACACATTACAGGAGTCTTCAAGAAGAGAGAAAGAAAAGGGCAGAAAGTATATTTGAAAAAAAAAAAAACCTGCCCAGATTTGAAGAAAACAATGAATATAGAAATACAAAAAGATCTATCAATTCCACATATTACCCAAAGATATCTAAACTGAAGCATATTATAAAAAACTTTCAAAAATATGAAATAAATAGAGATTCTGGAAAACAGTAAGAGAAAAGCTCACAATTATGCAGAAAGATTTCTCAGCAGAAACTTTAGAATCCAGAAAGCACTGGGATGATTTATTTAAAGGTCTGAAAGAAGGAAACTCGCAACCAACTACTCTGTATTTAAAAAAGAAAAAAAAGTGGTCCTTCAATAATGAGGGAGAAATTTACATATTTTCAGATAAACACAAGCTGAACCAATTTATTATCACCATATCTTCCCAAGAAGACATGGTAACAGGATTATTTGAGTTGAAATGAAATGATGGTAAATAATAACTTAAGGCACATGAATATATACAATTCTTGGTAAGGTTAAGTATAAAGAAAAACAAAATAAATATTGTTACTATTTAGTCTGTAACTCTTATTTAAATTTTCTGTAGACATAAAAAAGAAAGCATAAATTATAAATAATTATAAGCCTATTTAATAATTATATAGTGCATGAAAATATAATTATTAATTTAAATAACATAGAGTGGTGAGTTTTTTATGCAACTGAAATTGAGTTGGATTAATTTTAAATAGATTGCTCCAACTTTCACATGTTATATTTAATTCCCATAATAATCAAAAAGAAAACATCTGCAGAATATTCAAAATGAAATTAGAAGACAATTAAAACATATTACTACAAAAAATCAAATAACCCCAAAGGAAGATAGAAATACAGAAAATGTGATGATAGATATGGAAATATTATAATACATACAAAAAACCAAAAGCAAATTGCAATAGTAACGATTTATTTATCAGAAATTAGAGAAAATTGATTAAACTTACCAATCAAAACACATGGGAGGAAAGAAAGGAGAAAAAAGTGGAGGTGGTGGGGAGAAAACAGGATGCAACAATGTGCTTTGCAACTAATCACTCTAGACTCAAATGTCTGCACAAGTTGGAAAGGAAAAGATGGAAAAAGATAGTACAAGGGAATAGTAGTTAAAAGAAATCAGAGACTACTACACTAATATCAGAAAAAATACAGATTTTAATTCATTAAATCTTGTAAAATACAAATAAAGATCAGTTCAAAATGATGTAAGGATCGATTCCTCAAGGAGACATACTAATTACAATTATACATACACCAAAATTCAGAACTACAATTTGTATGAAGCAAACATTGATGGATTAAGTAGGTGACTCAGTAGTGTATAAGACAGCCAGGCAGAACACCAGTAAAGAAATAGAGAACTTGAACAATACTATAGACTTATAGTTTATGTATGTATATGTATATGTGTGTATTTGTACATATAAGTACACACAAAACATTCTGCCCAACAATAACATAATGCACATTTTTCTCAAGTGCATGTTACTCATGCATATTATCTAAGTGTGTATTATCCAAGATATATTATATGCCAGATCACAAAGCAAGTCTTAATATATTAAAAATATATATTAGAAGTATATAATGTTTCTTTTTTAATCACAATGAAATGAAGCTAATAAATCAAAAGAAGAAGGAAAACACAAATTCACAAAAATGTGGAAATTAAACAAGATATTCCTAAACAATCAAAGGCACAAAGAATAATTCACAAAGGAAATTAGAAAATATCTAGAGACAAATAAAAATGAGAACACAACATTTCAAACTTATGGAACTCAGTAAAAGCTGAGCTAATATAAGAAAAATGTTTATAGCTTTATAACTCTACTTGCTTACATTAAAAAAGAAGGTCTGAATTCAATGACTTAACTTTACAACTTAAGGAGAAAGGGAGAGAGACAAAAAGAAAAGAAACAGAACAAAATAAACAGTAAGTTAGCAGATGGGAGGAAATAATAAAGACTACAAAAGTAACAAAATAGAAAAGAGAAAACCAATAAAGAAAAAAATCAATGAAACTAAAAATTGGCTCTTTGGAAAAAAATCAACAACATTAAGAATCTTTTAGATAAAATGACTAAGGGAAAAAAGCCAATGCTTAAATAACTATATTTAGAACTGAAAGCGGGGGGAATACTACAAGTTTTAGAGGAGTACAAACTATTTAAGATAGTACAGTGAACAAACATAACAAATAAAATAACCCAAATTAAATGGAAAAAATTTCAAGAATACTGTGTTAGTAAGCCTCTCCTTACTGTGACAAATACCTGAGAACAACAGCTTAGAGAAATAAAGATGTATTTTTGGCTCATGGTTTCAGTGACTTAAATCCATGGCTGGCTGACTCCATTGCTTTGAGCCAAAGATGAGGCAGAACATCATGGTGAAAAGTGGTCAGAGCAGAAAAGTTTTCAGCTCATGGCTTTCAAGAAGTAGAGAGAGAGAGAGAGTGAGAAAGCAATCAGGGACAAGATATAGTCCCTAAGGGCACAGGCCCAGTGACTCACTTCCTTCAAACATGACCTGCCTGCCTACAGTAAGTACCACCTCCCCTGTAGTCCATTGGAATAATTCATTGTATTAGTTAGGGTTCTCTAGAAGAACAGAACCAACAGGATTTATATATAAGTATGATTATTAAAGGGGATTTATTAGATTGACTTACATCATCAGAAGGTGAATAGTCCCACAGTGGCCAGGTACAGTCAGCTGAGATGGAGAAACTATCTACTTATTCTATGAAACTGGAGTCTCAGAACATGATGGATCCGTTATATACCCCCAGTTCAGCATGAAAGACATGGAAACTCTGGAGAGTCACTAGTCAGTGTCTGCTTTGAAAAAGTGAAGGAGTTGGAGTCTGATGTTTGTAGCAACAATCTAAGCACCTGCTCAAGAAGAATTGAGTTTTTGTCAGCTGCTGCTCTCTTGTTTCAATTTTTTTCCCATCCAAGCCCCAAACCTACTGGACTGTGCTGTACACTCTTAGGGTGGGTTATCCTGTCTGTTTACTGACCCTAATGCCAATCATTACCAGAAACACCCTCACTGACAAACTTGAAGCCTCTTAAACTTAGGCACCTTTTAATCCAATCAAGTGATTGTGTTAACTGTCACATCCACCAAATAGATTAAAGCACTGGTGAGATTAGAGCCTTTATGATCTAATCACTTCCCAAAATCCTCACCTTTGGACGTTGCTGAACTGGATACCAACACTTAAGTTTTTGGGTAACATTGCAGGTCCAGACTATATCAAACAAATCCTCAAACAACCAACAGTGCATCATGAAAAACTAGAAAGTCAGAAAAAGCCTGTGGCTAGTAAGGTGATTGAATCTGTAATTAACAACCACTTAACAAAGAAAAGACCCAATTATTTTATTAATCCACCACACTTAAAGAAGAATTAAGACCAATATTTATTAAACTCTTCCAAAAACTTGAAGGGAATATATCCTAAATCGTTTTTGAGGCCAATATTACTGTGACACAAAACAGATAAAAACACTGCAAGAAAAGAAAACTACAAACCAATATTCCTGGTGAATACTGGTGCAAAAGTCCTCAAGGAAACACCAGAACGTCAAGCACAATAGCACATTAAAAGAATTTTACAGTATGATCAAGTGCATTTTTTTTAGAATGCAAGAATGGTTCAACATCCAAAAATTAATGAAGTAAATACACCACGTCAACAGAATAAAGACAAAAAAGAGATCATCTCAATTTTTGCAGAAGAAGCATTTGAAAAATTCAAGACTATTACATGATAAAAAGATGCAATAAACTAAGAATAAAATGAAATACCTCATTAACATAAGCTTATATGAAAACCCCACAGTTAACATCCTACTCAATGGTGAAAGACAAAGCTCTTCTTCTCTCAGCAAAAAATAAACAACGTCCACTTTCAGCACATCAGTTTTGTGTAGTGTGGGAAGTCCTCATCAGAGAACAAGAAATTAAAGATGCTCAAATTGGAAAGGAGGAAGTTACCATTATCTTCTAGCAGAAGACATGATCTTATATGTGAATATAAAGTCCTAAAAATCAAAATCTCTCTTTCTCTCTCTCTCTCTCACACACACACACACATAAAAACTAATAATTAAATTCAGTAAGCTGCAGAGTACAATATCAACATGGAGAAAACAGTTTCAAGAAATCAACTCCATTTGAAACTGTATCAAAAGAAAATTGAATAATCAAGGAAAACATTAGCCAAAGACTGGTACACCAAACACTGTAAATTGTTAATAATAGAAATTAGAGGATGCTGATAAATGGAAAGGTGTTCTATGTCCATAGATTGGAAGACATCATATTGTTAAGATGTCAGTACTATCCAAAGTCATCTGTAGATTTGATAGAACCACCTTATTAAAATCCCAAAGGCTTTTTCTTACAGAAATAGAAAACTTCACCTTAAAATCACATGGAATATCAAAAGACTAAATGGCAAAAAGGAAAAAAAGTCATGACAATGAACAGATTTGGAAGATGTTTTAGTCCCTGATGTCAAAATATCCTACAAAGTCACAATACTGGAAATTGTGACTGTCAGAAGACAGACATATTGGCAAATGGAATAGAATAGAGAGTTCAGGGGAACAAAAACCCATGTATATGGTCAAGAGATTTTCCACAAGTATTCCAAAACAATTCAACAGGGGAAAGAAAATGTTTTCAACAAATTGTCATGGAAAAACTGAATATCCATGTGAAAACAAGATTATGAAACATGATTACTACAATGTTTTTCTTTTTATCAGCTGTGGGAAATCATATATATTCATTTGACATTTGCTATTGACCTTATAAATTACCTATACAACTTTTATAGTTCTTCTCTGATTAAGTTCTCCAAAAGCTTGCCAGAATCAAACAAAATTATATAAGTTCTCTTGGAATTAGAAAAATATCTGTGAACTTTTTTTTCCGTAGGTCGACTTAAGGAAAAAATTAACATGATAAAATTAGTTTTTAAACATTATATTCAAATATGCATTTTCCAAGACAACAGAGAAGAAAAATATGACATAACTGTAGGTACAGATGAGATAATACATTGAACAAATTTGTTCCCATCACCATTTAAAATATAATATGAGGGCTGGAGCGGTGGCTCAGCAGTTTTGGCTCTTGCCTGGCAAGCATGAGGACCCAGGTTCAAACCCCAGCACCATGTACACAGCTAAGTGTTGGAGCAACTAAAGTCATGTGAAAAACTAAATAAAGTTGTTTCTTTCTTTCTCTGTCTCTCTCATTGTCCCTCTCTCTTTAAAATAAATAAATAAATAAATAAAATATAATATGAAATTTATATTAATGCACATGTGTACCTCAAACTATTTTATAATATATATATTTCATATTATTTTATTTTATATATAATAAAAACACATATTTTATTTTTACATAAGACAAAATTGACTGTAAATGAAGTACAAAATATAAATATACCTAACTATGACAGAATTAAACCATTATTTTAGAGCATTCTCCATAGAAGGATATCAGTTGTAGATAGTTTTACAGGTTTCAAAAAAATCTAAATAAAGAGACAATTTCTGTCTTACAGAGACTGTTTTAGAGTATAGATTTTTGTTTAAGGCAACACTATCTAAATAGTTTTAAACAGTAGTATAATATTGACCCAAACTGGATAATGACCTCAAAATACTCACTATACGCTAATCTAACATATAAACATGAAGCAAAGCTCTTAAAATGTTAAAAATAATTGTACATAAAATTTCACTAAGTGATATTTATTCCACCTGTGCAATGTCCAACACAAGATAAGCAGTCGTTACCCACATTAATAAAGGAGAAATACCCTAATAAATCTAAATAGGTATCAGAGTAATACAGAAGGTAGCCCTCTGTTATGTTTGGAACAGTTCTCAGCAGAGTGGAATGTAAGGGATCACTGAAGACTTGTTTAGAAATTCCTCATTAGCCCTATCTAAACAACCCTTTCCAGCTGTATACTAGAACTCATTCCCTCTTCCTTGCTTGAGGACTTACCTCAACAGTTCTCCATTGTTTCCTATATAATTTTCTCCCTTCCTATTGGATATTTTCCATCAATGTATTAACATATGTTCTTTCTCCCTTTCCCTCTCTTTTCTTTGCAAAAAAGCTCAAAAGAGTTGTTTGCCTATATTGACTATGTGGAATTCTTTCCCCATTCTCTCTTTAGATCTCTCAGAGTGGGTTTTGACCCATCATTCTTTGAAATGATCTGCTCAAGAAAGGTCACAGATGACATCCACATTATTACATTCAAGGGCTAATTTTCAGATCCACTGTGCTTGACTTGTCTACAGTGTTTAATAACATTGCTTTCCCTTTTCTTCTTACATATTCTTCATTCAATTTCCAAGATGACATAGTCTTCTGTTTTCCTCCTAACTTGATAAGTTTTCTCCCTTGCCCTTGCCAGTTCCTCATCTTCTCTATAATTTATTTTTCTTTTTTTTAAAGAGAGAGGGTCAGTGAGAAAGAGAGAGAAAGAGAGAGTCAATTTTATTTAGTTTTTCAAGAGCCTTTTTTTTTGTTCTGACACTCAGTTTTATATGTGGTGCTGGGGTTTGAATCCACATCCTAACACATGCCAGGCAAGCATCATAACTGCTGAGCCACTGGTCCAGCCCCTCTATATAATTTCTTAAATTTGCAGTGCCCTGATCCAAGTTCTCATTATTACTGACTTCATCCATTCTTATGACTATTTCAGTCTATTTGCCAATAACTCAAATAATCTCTAAGTTTTATCTCCAGGAGACTTCTCTTATAAACATTAAATTGGATTTCAAAATGCCACCTCAACATCTCTACTTGGATGTATAATCAACACATCAAGCTTTGCCATGCCCAAATTTGTACTCCTGATCTTTTCCCCATCAGTTATTTATTCTTATTATTTTCCTTCCCAGTTGAGAGATTTGTCTGTCAAGTTGCTTAGGCCAAATGCTTTAGAGTCCCTCTTGATAACTCGCTTTCCTTAAAAAAAAAAAAAAATTCAATTCAACAGAAAACTCAGAGCTCAGTCACTCTGCTTTTAGTTTCCTGACTATTTCCCTCTACCTAGAATGCTCCTGCCCCTGCTTTCTGCAAGCCAAATTCCCTCACAAACTTCAAGTCCTCCCTCAAATAATGCCTACCCTGATGATCTCATTTAAATTTGCAATCCCCACCTTCAATACTCTAAATCCACTGATCCTTATTTTTCTTAGCACTTATAATATTTAACTTGCTGATAGGGTCCAGTGTATGCCACCCAGAATAAGGAACCTTACATACTGGATGGTTTTCAGCTACAGGAAACTGAGAAATCTGTAGAGGCAAGACATTAAATCTAGTGGAGTTTCCCTAGCTTACTCTCTTCTAAGGCAAGCCATAAAGCCTAGTAGACATGCCAATGTAGGTTACTTAAGAATTGTCCTTCATATACCTGGAGGAAAGGAAGGTCACCCAGGAGAACTCAGAAAAATCAGAATCACTAGACCTCATTAAGTTACCCCAAGTTTTTTCCTATCCATCAGATGTTTTTGTCCTTTAATTGTACTTCTGCACAAGTCTCCAAAAATAAAGTTCTCCCTAATGTATTGGGTCTTCATTTCTGAAGATTCCTGTGTCACATCAACCTTACATGAAGCCAAGAGGGGTGGCACACACCTGTAATCCCAGCTACATGGGAGTCTGAGGCAGGAGGACTCAAGTTTGATTCAGCCTCAGGAAGTTAGTAGCACCCTGTCTCAAAATTTAAAAAAAGAAAAAATTAAGAAAACCAGAGATGTAGTGCAGTGGGAAAGCACCCCTGGGTTTAATCCCAATACAAAATTAATGCAAAAAAACTTATATTAAATTAATTTGTGATTTTCCCTTCTTCTTTTTATTAATGTGCTTTTCATTCTTAATCTTTTTTTTTTGTTATAGGAATTTGAGCCATGAACCTTGTAATGGTTGAGAAAAAGGTATCTCTTCTCCCCTGAAATGCGATATATGAAGTTTACTTAGTTTTACTTTGTCCCCTGTTAGCTTGTACAGTCTATGAGGGAAGTAATGTTTTTGTTTGTGTAGTGTGTATTTCAAGTGTCTAAACAGTGTCTGTTATATGGTAGACTCCCAATAAATATGTGAGGCATGAATAAGTATTGAGGATTTTGCATAAACATGTTTTTGTTGCAATGAAATTATGAAAGCTTGGACAGAGAAATTCATACCAAATTTGTTTGAGTGATTGCTAAGGCAAAATAAAAAGGGGGAGATTAGAAACAAATTATACTGTTCCTATGTTTATAACTGGCATAGGTATGTGTCACTGTGTAAAACACCTTCCAAAAGTTGCGTAACTTTATAAACAGTCACGTGTTTTGTTCATGGCTGACCAGAGGCTAGAGTTTTGCTGACCCAGGATGAACTCAAATCTCTGCTGTTGGCAGGCTGTTTGATCTCAGATCTTTCAGGAATCTTGAACAGATTAGCTCAGTCTTCCCTTCTCTGCATGAGGCTTCTCACATTGTGTCAGGGTTGCCTGGGCTTCTTCACATGGTGGCCATAGGGTTAAAGAGAGCCTAAAGGACCAAATTCTTCTAAAGCCTCTATCTTGTCCCATTTTCTAACATCCACAAGTCCAAGTCCCAGTACGATCCACCTCAAGGGCACATGAATGCAGGGAAGGGGAAATGTACGCTTTGAAATTTATTACACAGACCCAAACAACAACATATACAGAGGTAAGAAGAAACATATTAAAGAAATATAAATATACATACAATCATATACATGTAGATGTTTTAAATAAGACAGACAAATATAATCACTTAATTCTGGGAAAGATAACATAATAAACCAATCAGTATGGAGTGCCAAAAATTACTAATAGCTTAAAAAATGTGTCTTGTGATGTTTCTAGCATGGTTATGGGTTTGACAAGGAACCAAGACAGCAAATAGGTGGCTTAGTTTCCTTCCGTTTTCTGTTTTCACATAGGTATCACCAATAGCTGGCTCCATTCAGACAGCAGATTTTCCTTGGGAATGGAAACTTATACCATACATCAAGTTAAAAAAATAATGAAGATAAAACGAATTAACTGTAGTAAGCAAAATACACAGTAGCATAAGGTGCGAGTTGTGGATCAAGGGAAATAATAAGGTCAGGGTAAACTTCAAGGTTGCCATTGCCACATCTTGTCCTGGATAAGATGGAAGCAGAATTAATTTTATACATCCTTCAGCTCCTGGGCTTTTCAAATTACTCTGAGCAGAATTTCTCCTATTCTTAAAATCTGTGGTGATAGAGATTTCATATCCTGCTTTGAAAACACATTCCCTGCCTCTCGCGGCTCTCACGGGCAGCAAGGTTTTTCTTAGGTCTAGCCTATATTTGTGTTGCTGCAATGTGCTAATTTCCTGCAAGGCTGTGACCTCTGTAGAGATGGTGAACATAATCCTCCTTATAACATTCTTTCATAGATCAGATATAATAGATTGAATCCCTTTTACATTTCTGCACATCTCTCTTGAAAGACCAAGATTCAGACTAGACACAATGTAAGGGTCTGAACAAGAGCGCAGGCAGTGAAAGGATTAAAGTATTGCCATTTTTTTTGTAGGCAATTCACACACTTATTAGCACAGATGGCTTTCACATTGGATTTTTTTTTTAGCAGTGCCATATAGCAACCTCACTTGTTACCTACAGTCTCTTCAATGTCAGATGTCCTCTCTATAATCTGGAGGCAGTGTAAGACCAAGTAGGGATCACTGTGCTCAGAATCAAAGATCTCAGTTTAAGCTCAGGCTCTACTGCTTATTTATAGGATGACCTTGGCCAAGTGACTTAAAATCGCTGCCTTACATTCTTGATTGTAAGGATAATAAGACCTACCTCTCACCTCTCTTGAACTTGATGGTGTGGATTTAATAAAACAATGTATCTGAAAAGAATCTTGCAAACTGTAAACCGATCAAGCCATATAGAGCTGCAGTCCTCTTCATAAGCTCCTTGGCACAAGGCAATTTCATCATGGTTCTTTACAGTAGGTTGAAAAAAATAAGAAGTTCAAAATGTTAACAAAATCTTCATTCCCGGGGTGTGAACTGGGTTTATCTATAGAATTTATCTATAAAATATCGTTTGTTACTTGGAACATATGTTTCATTACATTTTCTTCATAACGAATTCTTTCCATACCACTAACTTAAAGCATTTTACAAGACTCCTTTATTTTGTCTTGTAAACATTCAACTGTGCATGCACTACATTAGGTATAGCATATACAGAGATGCATAGACAGTCTCCATGCTCATGGACCCACCTATGGAAAGATTTCAAGCAGTATCTTCTTAAATAATGTGCAAAATGCACATGTACATATGCTAAATTGTTTAACTGCGCCTTATTGCAAAAAATATATATAAAACTCTTTAAACATGAAAAGGCTTCTACAGTTTAAACCTCTTTGTACTATTTTCTTCCATTCAATTGTAACTTCAGTTTCTTTTATGTCCTGGCTAATTAAAATGACCTAAAGAGTTTCAAATGGATAAGGCTGCCTCTAGACCCTATGAGCCTGACCATATTGTTCCCCATCCATGGTATGCACTTCTCTGCATTACCTATAAAACAATTGAAAGTCAAAGTTGAGTCTTTCTTTTTTAAAAAATTAAATGTTTTTAAAGTTAACGTGTAATAATTGTATATTAATGGAGTACAGTGTAATATTTCAACACGTGCATATGGCATGCACTGATCACCAGAGTAATTGGAATTTCTCTCTCCTTATCACTTCTTAAAAATGTTTGGACCCTTTGAACTCCACTCTTCTAGGTCTTTGTAAAATATATAATAGGTTACTGTGAGCTATACTCATTCCACTGTGTTATGGAACACCAGGATTTTCCTTTTATTTTAGTCCCAAAGGACTAAATAATAATAATTCAAAAATTCTCTTGTATCCCCAACTGAGACAGCAGACTGTTGGAGTGTCCTCCCATGGAAGACAGTAGTACCTGGAATGATAGTGAAGCAAATGTTCACACCTGTAATGAGCCAGGGGAAATGATCAGTGGGTCAATGGATGTGGAGAACAGTGTGGTCTAGACATAGTCTCATTGACTAAATCCAAAGACTCAGGGTATTTGAGGAAGGATGCAGTGATTTGCAGTCATCCAAAAAGAGCGAAGAG
The DNA here is from genome assembly GCA_004027875.1 of Aplodontia rufa. NCBI lineage: Eukaryota > Metazoa > Chordata > Mammalia > Rodentia > Aplodontiidae > Aplodontia > Aplodontia rufa. Next base: position 157,505 of record PVKS010000977.1, read on the forward strand.
TGCACTTTCGGGCTCAGTGGTATTTGGGGATGCAGAAAAATAGCATTTAAGAGAAACAAAAGTGGTAGTGTCTTTGAGGGCAGTTACGAGAATACTGTGGTTTCACTTTCAGGACAGTAGTTCAGAATGCAAGGGCAATTTCTGATATTAGATTGTAAATTCCAGACAAGGATATAAAGGGCAGTGTAGAGAGGTGGAACATCAGAGCAGCATGATGGCTGATGAGTGATTGGGAGACCTGGTCTGGGTGATATAAGCTTACCTGGGAGGGATGGGTTTCTGTGACTCTCCTTGTACACAAGTGACTGTTCTGGTGGTGGCCACATGACCCAAGACAGAATGATTGGAATTCTTCCTAAGAAATGTTCAAATTGAAACTTGGAACAGGGAATATGAATGTGCTGCTTTAGACTATGAATTGTGAGGTATGCATATTACTTGTTGCTGTATCTCTGCTATGTGGAGGAGACCATCCTGCTGTGGGAAGGAATGCAATATACAGAGAAAGGGGAGTGAGGCTGCCCTGGGACAGTATATTCCTGGTTGTAAGTTCTGAGAATCCTGCTACACCCTTGCCTTTTAGTTCCATAGAGCTTGCAGTAAGTTACTCTTTTGGCTCAAAGTAATTTAATTTGTCTGTCTCTTAAGTTACAACCAAAGAAGTCTTAGCACACAAATCAAATTTACAAAGAATAAAATCATTGGCAAAATTTGCTACTTTACTATTACCAACAAATTGCTTGTGACATGTCTGTGAATGGATTGTGACACTGCTAATTAATACAGACAGTCGAGGGATACTAGCCTCACAGACTCCAGCCATGTCTCCAGAGAGCCTTTTTCTTTTTCTCTTATTGCTTTTCTCTTATTGACTTCTTGAAGCCGTGCAGGGATCCCAGGTGAAAGAACAGCAATCCTGCTGTATGAATCCCTTTTGTTTGGGCTGTGTGTAATTGGGGGGTACCTAACTGTAGTCCACATTCACTGCCTTATACTGGGTCTAATTACCTCCCTGAATGTTTCTGAAGAAACTCTTACCTTTTTGTGTCTGTTCCTCAACCACAATCACACAACTGAATATCTCTAGTGTCATGGAGAAACAGGCTTCTTGGGACCTTGCCTTAAAGGAATAAAATTAAGGGCACTGCAATGATTTTCAAATTGTGGGGCTTGGAGTACATCGAAGCACGCTAATGACACTCAGTATTCCTTTTAATAATAGTTAATTCAACTTACAAACAAGAGTATCAGCCCCTGTAGTTATTACATGGAGAAAAGTGACCCATGGTCTGATATAATCAACCTGCTTGCAGGACACATGGAAAGGCTGAAATTATAAAATTAAAATCAAAGTTTTGCCTTTCCCCAGTCTCTTACCTTCTTTTCTGGAGAAGAAATTTAAGTCCTTCTCTGCACTGTCCCATTTTGCATATTCCATAACACATAGTTCTTGAACCTCTTATATTAAAAGAAAATTAAATAGCAACCTTTCTTCCATACAGGTGAAATGGAGGCTCTAAGTGTTAATATTAATTTGGTGCTATGCACTAGTGATCCTGCCAATCTGAATATCTAAATGCAATCCTTATGACTTGTTCCATCAGTTTTGATTGCAAATTCATCTACATCTCTTTTGTATTTCCAATCGGTTGCCCAAGAGCCATCATGCCTACCCACATTAAAAGAAAGTGGTTCCTCTGCCTCTTAAGGGCATTCCCTCTTCAATTACCAAGACCTGAGGAATCCCTCAGTCCCAAAAAAAGGGAGGGGAGGAGACAATTCTTCACTTCCATCCCAAGCAGAGAAAGAACAGCACCACGCTCTTTAGTTGTAGTGCAAGAGATATTTATTAAAGATTAATACTCATGAAGAAAAGGGGTAGGTAGAAGGCAGAATTGGACAGAAGGAGGATTTTAAACATAGGAACAAGAAAGCCTTAACTGACCTGGTAGGGAACTCTGGAGAAAGAACAATTTCATAGTCTTCTGCTTCCTTCCAACATGACCATGCATTTAGACCTATCCTTGTTCAGTCATCACATATGGGCCCTGCTGGCACCTGAATTTAGCCTAATGGGTCACACTTTGGTCTTCT